>CAEGAG010145318.1:0-52007 GCA_903067065.1 Brachyrhaphis terrabensis
CGTCTCTGCTGACATCTGCCAGCATCAACAGGTTGGTTAATGACCTGGGAAGAAACATCATCATCATCATCATCATCCTCATCAAGTCTGACCTTCATCCGATAAACCAGGATTACCGATGTTTTACTGTTTTATAATTAAATATAAAGGCAATTTTAAAAAAAAAAAAACCCACACAATTTAACTAACGATGATTTCACTTTTCCTAACCTGATCGTATTTAACGGTGGTAAAGCTCGTGTCTTGTATCCAGGTGACGTTTGATGTGGACCATATGGGCGGTTCCCCAGGGCGGCATCAGACATGTGGGCGGTCTTCTATTGCATGTGTGTAGTATTTTAAAGAAGATCCTGTCTGAAACCTGCACATGCTTTAGCAAAAAATGTAATGTCAATTTTATAATATGCCCTTGTCCCTTTTCTTACTGTTTTATGATTTCAACAGTGCTGTTAGTGTTTATTTTAAAGTGTGTTCTTGTAAATAAGAATTTTTTCTTAACTTACCTGGTTAAAAGTACAAAACAAACAAAATAAAGAGGTTATTTTACATGTTTTACATTGGACTGCAGTACATTTAATCCTCCCCAAGAATTGAAATTATTTCCTACTTTTTGATTGGTTGTGAGGCAGCACAAGAAGAACCTTCCCTGACAGAATAAAATGGTAAGCTCTTGTGTTTTATTTTATTTTTGTCCAGTTTGATCAGACTTTACATGTCAACCAAAGTATCACAAAATGGTCAGTTGTTTCACTTCTTTCCATGTAAAATCAAAAAAGTATCATTGAAACGTTGTAACTGAAAGAACATGCTGCTTTTTTAATATTTCATACATGGAAAAAGAGTTAGAAATTAAACCCAGTCTTTCTCTAAAGCACACAAATTTTTTTTCCATGTGTTCTATGAAGAGAAAACAAATAAAATGCATCATAAAGTATAGCCTTTTTGTCATGTCATGAAGTTATTATATTGTTTTTGGACAGGTTGTACTGAAATGTGAATTTCCCTCTGGGATTAATAAAGCACATTCATTCATTCACATGTAGTTAAATTGAATTCTTTTGGATGGAAACGTTGCAAACTATTCCTTTTTTTTTTAAAAGCCCCCACCTCATGGGGTCAAAGTGCATGAGCAGACACACTTGGTCACCCTGTGGTTCTGGCAGGTGAGGCTCCACTTGAGGTGCTGGAGCACACCTCCACCAGGTCGGTCAGGTCTGGCTGAAAGGGCACAGCTAACACTCAGCTCCCTGTCATATGGAACAACCCTCCTGTCAACACCAATCCATAAAATAAACTTCTCTAGCTCTCTTCTGGTTCCTCTTATCTCTTTCCCCACAGGTGGGTTCAATTACTGCTCATCAACTCCTCTCCAGCAGCAGCAGCAGCAGCAGACCTTCCTATTCACAAAATAATCCCAATTGGAATATATTTGTCACTCTTCCTGTAAACGGGTATGATGGATAGATATTAAGGCATCCACCGGTTCGGGTCACAACCAGGACGGTTTGGCTGATTAGATCAGGGGTACTCAAAGTTTTTCAGACAGAGATCTACTTTTACTCACCAGCCAGCTGAGATCTGCCACATGACATGATATATAAAACTTGTAAATTGAAATTTCAGACTGATAGGAGAAACCAAAGAGCACTGTCAAATTAAAGGTCACATCTTCTCAACGAGGCATTTTATCCGGACAATTGTCGCTCACTAGAAAGCCAACATTATTTTACCCATTCTCTGTAAAACTAAGAAGTGGTTGTGGATAAAAATCCACCAGTTTTTAAATATCCAGACCACCCTCAGCCACACCAGCAATAACCTTTAGCATTCCAAAAGACAAAGAAAAATATTCTTCCTTTAAACGTCGTTTTAATCCCCACAAAGAAAAAAATAAACAGCAACAAAACATGTGACTCAAAATCAGTTTTGGTGCCATCGCTGACTTTCTTAAATAATGACTCATCCTCATCCTGTCACGATCCCTGGGTGTTTTGATATTTAAGCTCCTGGTTTTCATTTGTTTCTCTCTGGTTTCTTCCATTCTTCTGTCTGTTTCTCTTGTCCCCTTCGTTACAGCTCAGCAAGTTTTTATTTTTTGTCTGCATTTGCATTTGACTCCAAATGAAAACCAAACATGATACCTCTGTCAATGACTGGCTAATGCTAACCAAATTAATCAATCTCACTGTGTTCTGTAAACACTTCTCAGTCAGCTTAGCAATGTTTATGGGTTGGGATCAGTGTATTTCTTGGAATCTTTCCAATTTAGTGGCCAAAGCGTGGGACAACGCCAACGTCTACAGGTCGCATAACAGAATTAATGTCAGCAGATTAAGCTAACCATGATGCTAGTGTTAACCGTTGGATAAAAATGAAAGAAAATGCAAACCAGAACACATAGTTCCAGAAATTCTTTTCAACAAATTTTAATGACAGTTTTGTTGTTCATTTGGTCAATAGCTAGCTAATGCTTACCAAACCACAATCAGTTTAATTTGTGACTAAACAGTCTTCTGGACCAACATTCAATTTAATATTTGAGTTGAAGTCAGTGAAGTTCTTGTAATCTGACCAGCTGCTAGCCAACTGGCTAATGCTAGCTAAACTACAACCAGCCTCAAATGTCTCTTCTAACATTCAATGTAATATCTGTAGGTATTGACCGCAGCGTGGGGCCTTAATGATATAAAACGTAACCTATCCATAAAAGGATGTTCAGACTGAAAATATGTAGTATGATTTATATTAAATAATTAGTGTCTGGAAGTTTGCTACGCCAGGTCTCAAAGTTAAAATTCACAACAGAAGAGTCAATTAGAAAATAGCTAGCAAAAGCTGATAGCTTTTGCTAGTTAGCTTATCTCAAACTTTGAGATAAGCTAAGTAAGCTGTTTTAATACCTAAACAAACAAAAAAAAAGTAATGACCCTAAATTAAAAAGCATTTTCTTGACCTTATCATGGACATTAGGAAAAAAGTAAAGTTGTTATTTCAGAAGCAACCAAACCAAATCAAAACAAGCAACTCAAGAAAATCAGTTTTTATTTTCTTTATTTATGCGGTCGTCATTTTGTCGGAGCATTTGTCATCATCAGTACATCTCAAACATTGGAAATAGTGCACACACATCTACATTTCTTTAAATACACTTACACAGGCAAAGAGGGGATGGAGAAAGAGGAAGCACGGGGCAGCAGTGGCGGGGGCAGGAGGGTTCCTGACACTGGGGGCAAAAAGGGTTCCACAAAGGTGAGCAAAAATCTGATAGAAGAGTTTTACTTCTTTTTTTTTTTTTTTTTTAGAAAGAAAAAGAAGTCTAGCTTTCATTCTTCTGGACTTCCAGCAACGATCAAAACCAGTACATTTATTTTATCTTTTTTACCCCACAGGAATGTTTTCATATAAAGCTTTATACTTCACACTTAATTAGAACAAAGTCTGGGCTCTTAACCCATTTGAACACATCGTACCACCCAGTGTTTCAGCAAAAACAAGGAGGGTCACAAGGCTTATTCAGGCCTGACTTGGATTGTATCCGGGCCGTTTTCATTCAAACTTAAAAAGTTTAAAATAGCTGCAAATAGCTCGAACTTAATCTGTATTTTTTTTCTTGTTGCCATGCCAGCACAACAGTATTGTGTAACCTTGTAAAACTACAGCGCAAATATAAAAACAAACGTAAACAGGCAGCTTTGGGGGGGGGAAAAACAACTAAAAAGAAAAAAGAAAGCCTATTATAAAGCTAGCTGTTCATCGCTCGACATTTTACACAACTGTCATGGTTATTATAATCGCCAAAAAGCCAGAGCAGCCACAGGGAAGGTACAAAACGGTAACACTACAGTAACACTTATGTAAAAAAAAAGAAAACAGAGCAAGAAAACATTGAAATCCAACAGACGAACAAAGACAAACTCATGTCACATTTCAGCAGACATGTCCACTTGTCAGCCACTCTGTCGCATTTTTCTGTCAGTCTTTCATACATTTGTATCCTTTAAGACAACATTAATTATCTAGTAGCAATAAATTGCATTCGGTACCGTATAAATTCTGGAGGGCTGTGGCGATGCGCTTCAAAAAATTCGTCATACAATCGTAAAAACCACTTGCTGAGACAATCGACCCTTCGGCCTATCGGATCTGAAACGAACATCCATATTTGAGTTGAGGATCGAAGAACTGAGAGGCTTCGCGTTTAAAGGCGGCAGAATCTAGTCTTTAAAATCCGAATGGGCGAACGACAGCCCGATCGACTACAACTGTGGGGGTTATGAGGTGTTGGGGGTCATGTTGCACTGAAGGGACAACGCTGGATGTCTATGAGGGGGAGCCACAATGACAGGAGGACTGGGGGGACGGACCGAAAGCTCATAAGCCCTGCTTGGCCAGCGCGGCCGTGACGTCCTGCGCCAGCGTGGACAGCTGGGGCGACTCCATCATGTTGATGCTGCCGGCGGACGACAGGCGGGGAGATGTGCCCCCCGTCTCCACGCCGGGGGAGTGGGTGATGATGATTTCGGCGCCATGGTCCACGCGAGCCTTGGCCGATTCCCGGAAGCTCAGCTTGTGGCTCTCGATCTGTTTGGTCAGGAAAGAAGGAGAAACGGATCCAAGAAGTCAAGGTCAAAACCAAGGGCCGGACCACATCTACCTCATCTCTCCCCCGTCAACACTCGACTTATTTCCAGCTTTCATGGTTCTATTTAATAAATATTTTAACCTGACACTTAAATTCTTGACTGTAAAAGTGAATGTAAAACTTCGTTACCATGACATTCCCTCCTCCGGGCATGTGGCTGGCATTGTCCAGGGAGCCGACCTTGGCGTGAGCCTTATCTTTGAAATCCAGCTTCACGTTCTCGATACGAATGTTTCCTCCCCCTGGGGAAACAACAGAAAGCCGTGAGGCGTCATCCCAGACAGCGCCGCGCTTCCCTAGGGCTGAAAGGGACAGGAAAACCCGGAGCAAAGACAGGGTAGTCTTCTAGGCCCACTGGGAACAAGGCTTGATGTTACAAAGTCATAAAAAATGGAGACAACATAAGGAGAGAATCGCTCTGAGGCAAATGTTTTGTTTGAACAGTAGAAAAGACTAAAATATCATCATTAAATAATAAATAAGATTCTTTCATCTTTTATTTGGCAGCTTGCTCCCACTAGGTTCTGTCAAAGACTCTTGAAGGACAACTTTTTGGCAAGAGTTTCACACTCTTGTAGCAAATATGATCATTAAACTTGTGCTCTGGGTGAAGGCCTAAACACATAGAAACATTCCCATCCATCCATTTATTGTCCTCTGGATAGAAGAGCAGTAGCAGTTGTGGATTTAACAAACAATTTTGCTTCTACAGAAGGAATGAAGGTTAATATATTTTGGAGTTACTCCACTAGGTTCCTAACAGAAAACAACTCTTTACCGCAGGGTTAACCTGCTTGATTAAACTTCAGTTTATTGTCAAAGATAACCGTTTGTTCCATTTTTAATCTGAAGCTGGACTATCCAAAATCTTAACCCATAATATCCTCTGGAATGCCCTATAAAGTCATAAATCTATCAACCCAAAGACCTAAAATCCAATATGGCTGCTGCATTAAGATGGGCACACACCACCGTCTACCTGCTATTGCACAAGTTACACACAGTGAACTGTAGATTGACTAGAGAAAATATTGATTGTTGTGAAACTCGAGATGCCAATAGAAGTTAGCATGCTAACTAGCCTACTAAAATTTCTTGTGTTTCCACGTGGATCGAGACATTTATAGACTCAACGCTGTGATTATGGGGGACTTTTTAGAAACAACAACTAGACCTGCTTCATTTGAACAAGGGCCTGTGATCGTTACTCAAAAGATGTGGATGAAAAACCACATAATATTTCAGTATCATCTGCATAAAAATGCATCTAAATGCAACATTTGAGGATGGTTTGTGAACAAAACTGGGGCATACATCTACTGGAGATGTATCCAGCAGAGTCAGAAATGCACATTCAACACAATGATTACCAGGTCTATGATGAATGTTGGACATGGAGCCACATTTGGCGGTGATGTGGCTCAAGTCGATCTTCTTCGTCTGGATTTGAATCTGCGACAGGAAGCAAGCAGCTGGGATTACAATCCAAGGAAAGGAGAAACCAATCTGACGTGTTTTGATATGGAAATGTAATTAAAGTTGAGTGGAACGGGGAGACACAAATCACAACGTGGATCTGTGAGGTTATGGCAGAGGAAGTGGACTGGTGACGTCACTTCCTGGAGAGAGCAAGCAGTAGACCATGACACCACAGAGAGGGGAAGTTCCTCGTTTAAATCGGACTCCCTGCATGCTGGAGGGACACTGCTTCATCTTTCTAACATCGTGAATGGTTTCTATATTTAACGTCTGAGGCAGAAGTCACAGGAACACACCACAGCTACATGTTACAGACATGCTGGACGGCGATGGGGATGGAGGGAGTCGGAGACGACAGGAGCTTTTCTGCAGAGTCACTCACGTTTCCCCCGCCGGCCGCGTGGTGGACCTTATCCAGGGAGCCACATTTAGCCTGAACGTGGCTAAAGTCCAGCTTAACGCTTGGAATCATGACCTACAAAACGACACGTTCATTTGCTTTTCTGAAAAAACAGAGGTGAGCTGGAAATAGACATCGTCTCGGCTGTTCCACCAAAAATAATCCTGCTAAAATGTCCCAGTTCTTCATTTCTCCTCGACACGACAGAAGCCGACTCACAGCAAAGAAAACAAGAGTTCAACTCCTCAATGTTTGACAGACAAACAGATGGACACATATAAAAGCAGGATGTCAGACTGTAAAAGCTGGAAAAAAAATAAACAGCAAAAGAAGCGAAAGAGAGAGAAGTTACATACATGGCCTCCTTTGGGCGCGTGCTTCAGATTATCCTTGGAGCCGCACTTTGACTGAACATGAGTGAAGTCCAGCTTCTCGCTTAAAATCTGAACCTAAAATAAAATTGGGATAATAATGTTGATGATAATAAAAACTAAAAAAAAGAAACTGAATAATGGATAACTTAAAGGAAAAGGTCCTAACCGATGTGGGTTTTTAATCAACTAGTGTCGCTTTAAAAGGAGAAAATGATGTAAAAAAAAAAAAAAAAAACTTTAAAAGAGAAGACAACACAGAAGGAAAAGGTAGAGGAATAGAGAAGGAGATTCAGGGAAAAACACAAGCCTCAACAGGCTTTGATGTTTCACAGAGTTCAAGACGGACACCACATGGGCGGCTGCCCTGGGTGGCATCAGAAGAGGGAGCGGAGGGGCGCACCAGCACCAAATAACACAAACTTCTGTATCACCACAAAATGTGAAAACAACTTTTTCAA
This sequence comes from Brachyrhaphis terrabensis, assembly GCA_903067065.1. Lineage (NCBI taxonomy): Eukaryota > Metazoa > Chordata > Actinopteri > Cyprinodontiformes > Poeciliidae > Brachyrhaphis > Brachyrhaphis terrabensis. Next base: position 7,354 of record CAEGAG010145318.1, read on the forward strand.
ATCTTGTGCGACAGCGTGGCCTTGAATAATTTATGTCATTTATGTATATTTAGTTTACAGAGAAGAAAAATGTACACAATGCATAAAAACACATTAAATCAGTTAGGATTAATATCTTCTTCAAATTTGTAAATTTAGCTGATGTCAGAGCTTTTAAATGCTGATAAAAAACGGTGATGCTACCTGTTGAATTTTAACACAACACCTAAAACATGCTGCTTCTTTGTATGACATCACAGAAATCCCAACATAAATCAGGAAGAGAATGACTGAATTCGGTTCACCTTTCTGAAACGCCTGAAGGCGCTTCATTCATCTGTTCCAATAATTACATCACATACTATAATCATCATCATCATCAGCTGTGGAAAGAGTCTGGCCTCTCAGAGACGAAGAATTCATGACTTCAAAAGCAACATAAAAACGTACTGATTAGCTTTTAAAGGCATAAATTCGAAAAAAAAAAAAATAACTGGAAAGTCGAAGATGGTTCTACCAAATACTGCATCTAAATTTGAAGAAAGTTATAAAACTATTCCTACATTTTAAGGTTTAAGTTTTTATATTTAGTATTGACGATTATTCACAATCAAAATATCTGCTCTGCAGACATTTTGATTGATTTGTTAAAAGATAGCTGATGATAAAACAAACATGTTTTATTTCTGAGCCCACCGTTATGTCCCCATAAAGTTTCAGTGAGGATTCGCTCTCTTAACTGCCTGTATGTCTATATTTGGCTCAGAAGTGAAGCTATGGGGGAAATGCTTAAAAGCATCTGTTTTTAAGAAAAAAAAGCTAAAAAAAAAAAAATATGAGAAGGTTAAATTAAGTCTTTTCTCCCTCTGAGTGGCTCTGGAAGCTGGATTATAAATACTCCTCAGAGCTGGAGGGAAAATCCTTGGCAGCCATGACCAAAGCCGCTCCCAAGGGCTGGTGGTCCTTCCAGCCAAGGAGGAGCGTTTTTACGGATCTTCCTGCACAGATGGATGCTGTTAAATCTGACCGTGTTGGCTGGTGCGGCTGGTGCTGCTGCGCCGAGGAGGAAGCAGAGGGATAGAAAAAGAAGCAGAGGGAAGGAGGACGTGGAGACGGCGGAGACGTGAGGCCTGAGGCGGCGGCAGACGGAGATGGCAGCGGACAGAGCAGAGGACACGGAGCAGGACGCACAGTGACTGAGGGTGGACATATGACATTTCTACAGAACCAGAAGAAACCCTTCTTCACATGTCACCATCTCTGGTAGTTAGCATCAAAGCTCTACAGATGCGCCTACATTTGGACAATATGAGACAATAAGTCTGCTCATCAGAAGGACGAGGCATTGTATTTAAAACAATCTTATTTAACCAGATTACGTGGTCACAACACCTGCTACTTTGTGGTTTTCCATTAAAGGATAGGAAGAAGACCTGGTCATTTACTGCCCTCATGTGGCAGGATTTGGCACATCCACGAAATTTGGATTACACTTTCCTCAGAACAAATCTGACCAGAGAAACAACCAATGAATAACTTTATGTTGTTTTATTAATAGGGTTTACTGGACACCGCCCACCCTGAACAGCTCAACTCTATTCCACATGTCTTGGCAGCAAAACTACTCAAAAAACTAAGTGAAGGCAAAGAAAACCCCAAAGGCCCTTCTATCACCTCTGAACAGGTCCAAACAGACCACATTAAGCCTTCCCATTGGTCTACCTGTCCTCCTTTCGGCTGGTGCTTTAGGTTGGATGTGGACCCGACCTTGGACTTTACATTCTTCAGGTCAGGAAGCGGCTGGTTGATGACCTTCAGCTGCCGCTGCACTGACGAAGGGGACTTGGGCGGGGTCCGGATCACTGCCACCTTCTTCTCCTGGAGGACGCTGAAGGACTTGGGCGTGTGGCTGCCGGGGGTGCGCGACCCCGGGGTGCGGCAGGAGTAGTTGGGCGGTGTGCCGGGCGTGACGGCAGACCCTGGGGTGGAGGCGCCACTGCGGACCGACCGGGACCGGGCCGAGTCTGTGCCTTAGGGGAGGAGGAAAGGATGCTCCTTTACCACACACTACACAAATCAAGATGTTGCCTTGCACAGTAAAACATTTACACCTCAAACTGACTGGACATTTGACTGGTCAAACTAGCCAATAATAAAAGCGATTGCCTTGATGCAAAATAAGTCTTTACTTTCAGTTTCATTGTCTATTTTAGCAACTGATACTTCATCCTTTGCACTAAAAGACGTCAGTGTATTTGATCAGTTGTCCCCAGGACCCCATCTTACATAGGTGGAAGATGAAGTATGGATGGATTGCTTCATCCGATTCACTGACTACTTCAACAACCGAATGCTAGTGAACGATTGTTTTCAACGTCCACAACTATCCAAGTCCAGTTTCAATCTCCACACACTGATCTCCCTTCCAAGTATTGTTCAGGAACTAATCAGGTAATGACAGGGTAAAAAAAAAAATCAAGGGTTAAGAGATCTGAACTAAAAACCTTCCTGAAGACAAAAGACAAATCTAAGCTGATACATCTTTGGTCTGCTTCATGTAGTTAGACATGGAGCCACGTATGCTCAAGTTTCATTGGACAAACAAGCCCAGATCAAACAGGAATGTTTAAACAGTGAGAGGCTAATCACATCTCATTTGTTCTCCAGCTGCTTGTTGCCAGGTTACCAGAGGAAACACCAATAGGATCTAAGCCCAGAAGCAGCACACCTGTTGGTCTGGATCCCACCTGTTTCTCTGATAAGTCAGCAAGGGCTTTGAGTGAGCCACAATGAGTAAACATGCATGGAGCTCTTCTGCGATGTAATGGAGATCAGTGACTAAATATTTAGTTGTTGATGGGGAAGGAGCTACAGGGTGCTCTACCTGCCATACTAGGGGCTCTTCCAGACCTGCCGTCTCCTCTGGAGTCGGTTCGGATTGCTTTAGGAGAGAACAGGGAGTTTAAAGGAGAGCAGGAGGGTGGAAGGAAGAGAGATTTAAAAACTGCACATCTGAGGGAGTGTAATCTTACAGGTCGGCCTGGAGGGGGTGCTGTCCTCTTGCTCAGCAGCAGGAATATGGCGAGTCAGAGACTTGGCTGGCCTAGGAAGGGATGACCTCTTCTCCGGGCTGCGGTATGTTCTCTCCTGAAGCAACACACACCACAGGGTCAATAATCCAGATAGGTACCCCCAATCTACATCCCAGACCCTCTCTCTTCTCTCTAATTTACCCATTTGTTTGGTGGAGGGCGGGAGCAGGCGGAGGAGGGCCGAGCCTCGCATATCACCGCCTCCACCAGGGGGCTCCGTTTAAGGCTGCAGGCAGAGCCTGGCCGGGGGCAACCCCCGCCGCGCTGCACTGCCATCTTTAACAGAACGGCCCTCGTGGGGCTCTGGGTGGTCCACGTAATGAGAGGGGAGGATGCATGCAAGGTGGAGGAAGCGATCAAGAGATGAAAAATGAAAGGAAAATACACTTCAACAAGACAGAAATGATGACTGAAAGATGACAGTAATGAAAATATAGGATTCTTCTGCATGGAAACATCTTTACTCACAGATTTTCTCTGTCGCGACTGACAAAGAAAGGCGAGCATGCAAGACGACATGATTCATCAGACAGGAAGAAAACAATATAAGGATGAAGACATGCAGATATATTTAGCCAACATCATGCAGAAAGGCGACAAGAAGCAACATAGATCAGAGTGATGTGGGACTGCAGTAGATTACACATGTTGCACTGCTCTCTCAAAATTCCACTCAACAATCCTCATTGCTTGTAAATCTCAAAGAAATACTTCAGATACTGCTCTTGCTTAAAGATTTTCTCCTTCTCCGTTTATGTTTTGCCCCTTATCAATTTTGCAGATTTAAATATTTTCATGTCTGTATGGTTTGTTAAAACAGTAAAATATTACTTACAGTGGGCCTCTCCCTGGACGGCGGGGCCACACTGAGCGGCTGGTGTGCCATACCTGCGGGAAAAGGAGCAATACTCAGTGTTAACCAGCAGGGGGACTCATCTTCTAGGATTGCACACATGTAATGAATGGACAGTTCCAAAGGAAAGGTACCAAACAGCAAGCTGCATTTGGTTAGTTATGTTTCAAAGATGACAAATTAAACAAGACTTAACTTTTTATTTCCCTCTATGTTAAAAAACAAGAATCATAAACAAAAGAAACACTGAGCAGGAATAAACAATCATGATGCAAAGAAAGACAGCAGTTAAGGCAGTGAAAGTAACGGAAACGTTTGATGGATAAGAAGCACACGATGTTTGCCAGCTACATTGCCACAGCTCAATTCCTCAAAGAGCCAAAAATAAAGAGAGATTTGCCTCTGAATCTTCCACATAGGTCACATATATACTGACTTCACAACATGTATGTGATCTCTCTCCATTCACAGCGGTGATACCTGGCGAAAGGTGTTCACCTGTGGCCTTGCGCTTAGCAGAGCCGTGTAGCGGAGCAGGCCTAGGATGTCTGGCCGCCACTTTGGCTCCACTCTTTCGAGATGGAGAGCGACTTTGGAGGGCTGACACCTTACTCTGGTCAGCCCTCCTCACGCCTACTGGCGAAGAGGAGAGACATTATTATACCATCATGCACAAATCAGTTTTGACATAAAAAGCTGGGTTTAGAGTCAAGGGTTTTGGTAGTAACAAAAAAGTTAATTTTCTGGCTATAAATACTTCTTGAAAACAGAACGAGAACCTTTTTTCTTTCTTATCTCCTCTCTTGGCGGATGGTAGGTCGGTGCTTTCCGTGTCACTCTGCATTCAGCAGTGCCAAGGCGGCCCCTCCCTTTGCCGGGTAACTGTTTAGCAGGGCAGTCCACCACTGTAGCTGCAGCAGTAGAACTCTGTTTCTGAGGAAGGGCTTCGATTTGCTCAGTCATGATACTTTTGTCATCATCTGCAGCAGAAAAGTATCAAGAGAGGACTAGTTCTCCACAGCTGTCATAGCTAGGTATTAGCTTGCATTAAGGCATATCAGTTACTAAGAATATAGATTGTAGATCTTTGACTATATTGTAGAAGTGATAGGTATATTAAATGTTCTGGGTACCTTGAGGGTCCATCCAGCCACTGTCTGTATCCAGGATGGACAAGTCCATTGTGGTTTCATCGTTAGTTGCCAGACTAGTTGCTTCTTCATCAATCTCTACGTCTTTCTCTTTGGTTCCATCCTCTTCAATCAGGACCTTCTTCTCTTTTTCATCACCAGTTGCATCATAATCAACTCCTTCCACTTCCTCTTGATAAGTTTCATCTTTCTTTACCCCTTCATTCTCTTCTTTTGTGCATTCCACCTTATCTACCTGCAGGTCCTCTTGCTTTTTTTCCTCCTCATCACCTTCCTCAGACTGCTGTAATAGGTCATGGTCAGAACATGGGGACAAGTGTGAACTGTCTGTAGCAGGTTCCCCTTCGTCGCTGTTTAGGGCACTATGGCTCCATTCTTCAGCTCCTGACTTGGGATCATCGTCCAGCATCTTATCACAAACCATCAGTCTCATTTGGTCCTTCTTCTGCTCCTCCACTTCAGGTATATCAGGTATACTTTCCGCTGTTATATTACTCTTGGAGTGCAGAATCTCTTCAGGTTCTTCCATAATCTCTTGAGGCTCTTCCGCAATCTCAATGTCATCCTCCTCTTCGACCTCTTCATCTACTTGTGCTTGAGGTATAACAATGATTGGAGATAATACTTGTGGCCTTGATGAGTCTTTTGTTAGCGTTAACTCTGGTAATTGGATTTGGGGAGTCTTTTCACCTCCTGCCTTTTCAATGCTTAAATGCTGAGAAACGTCTGAAGGTGTTTGTGTTTCTATTTCTCCTGAGCTTAAAGGTTTTTCTTCCAAACTATCTTGTAAAGGCTCCAATGATGCTGTCATGGTTCTGTCTGCGTCCTCAGCTTTTTCTTGTTGATCTACAATCTCAGTGTTTGTCATTGCTTTGTTTGCCTCCAGTTCTTCATCAACACTCTTGGATTCTGAAGATTTGTTGGGCATATCTTTCCCCTGTGGCTCACCGCCTTGAGTTTCTAGGGTTCCTTCAGACTTGGGGCTGATGGGACTCAGGGGCAATTTACTTCCAGTTTCTGCAGTAGTGAAAGTAAAGGAGTTGTCTGGTGGGATGGGTGAGGCCTCTCTAGAGGGGTCTTTTTCAACATCCACCTCAGGGATTGCCTGAATCTTTATGTCCCCAGGTAGGCCAGTCTCCAGACGAAGTTCATTAAGACGGTCTTTCGAAGCCGTCATTGGGATTCGTAAGCGATCTGGTTTTAATCCACTAGTCACAGCTTTCTCCAGAATCAAGGAGGTCTTTACTGGTGGATCTTTCTTTTCCAACACAGGTTTTTGAGAAACCTGGGTAATTTCTTTCTGATCTTTTTGTTGCACTTGAGTTTGACCATCTTCAATTTCAACAACTTTAGAAACCTCCTCTTCTTCAGAACCCAAAGAAGGAAAGTGCTGGTGTTGAGAATCTCCAGAATTTGGTACATCGGCTGGAGAAGGCATGGGTGCTGAGTATTCACTGAACACGCAGTAGCCAAGCTCGTCCTGTTGATTCTCTCCTGCCACCTCTATCAAAATTTGTTCTGATAGATTCAGCTTGTCAAAGGCATTACCGAGGAGTGCACTGGCTGGCATTGATTTTCGTCTCAAGTGGTCCCTCATCTGTATTGACTGACGAAGTGGGACCCCAGCCAAGTCCAACATATCAGAAAGGCTTTCTGATTGGTCAGAGCTAGAACCATGCCCCTCAGCAGAAGCGTCTTCCATTGTCTGGACGCTATCAGATGGTGTCGGTGTTGGAATAATGGAGACTACAGGCTGAAGTGGTGAAGTATGCGTCTCAACAAATTGGGTTAATGGAGGAACTTCTGTCCCCTCAAAGCTTCCACTGACTGGACACAAGCTTTCAGAGAATCTCCTCGACTTGTCTACTTTTACAGTCGTTTCTGTCGAAGACCCACTAGGAATGTTCAAGGACAGTCTGCGTTGCTCTAACGGTGCTTTATCAGGTGATATCCTCACATTTTTCTTCTCCCGTTCTTCAAATTGATCCAGAGCTCTGTCATATTCTACACTTAACCCTTTTTCTGAGGTTAAACTGAGTTCATAATAGCCTTGTGACAATCCCTCTTCTTGACTTTTTGATGTTGTCTCAAGGTAAGTCTTTGAATCTTTATCTGATCCTTCTTTTAACTGGACTGTTTCTTTCTGAATGCTACTGTCCTCGTTGCCCTGACTTGTAACTTCTCCTTCCTCAGTCTTCTCAGTACTTTCATTCAAAGGAGCTTGTGATTTCTTGGGTAACATAACTCCGGCATCATTTTCTGTTTTGAGGCTTGCCGCATCTTCTGTCAGCGAAACATCTTTATGGTCCTTGACTTTAGACTCTAAAGGCTTGCAGTCTTCAGGGAATTCTTCAGTGTTATCTCCTCTGTCTTTATCAGTCTGTTTAGTTGAGGACTCCTCGGAGAGATCTTTCTCTGAAGTAGTGGGATGTTCACTCAAAGCAAGTTCTTCTTCAGACGTTACAGGACATTCGCCTTCTGGCACCTCAGACTCACAAGATGTTTTGCTCTCCGCTGGCTGGGCTGTGAGTTTGAAGGATGCTGTAGAAGTCTGGGCTGACTCAAGTTAGCAAAAAGCTTTGTTTGCAGCATCCACAAAAGCTAGCCCATACAGTCAAGCTGAAGTTTCCAGCACATAGATACTCTCCATCAAGCAAAACACACAGCACAGTGTATTTTGTGCCAGGCCACAACAGCACAAGGGGAGGTCACAGCATCAAAGATAGCGTGCAGAACTGGAACAAAGGAATGAGTTGCATGATGTTAAATGGCAATAAATAATGGTAATACACACGCTTATTGAATTCCTATTGTAATAAAGAGGGATTTACAGATAAAACTAATCTTACTTATTTGTCAATGACAATCAAGTAACGTATGTTGAGGGGTGAAAGCTTTATTAGTATGACAATAAATGTCCAATGAGAGTTAATTTTAAAGCCCAAATTGGTTTAAACAACAATAGGAAAACACATTTATTCTTTATTGTGGAATGTTATGAAGACAACTGAAAAACAGAAAGCAAATGGTTTACAACAGACTTTAAATGCATCTAGCATTTATTTGTGAGATACTCAGCAGTTTTTCCAATCACAATATCCCAGCAAAACCCACAGAAAAATGTACAGAATACAATGACGGTTTAGACAGTGATTCTAGCGTTTGCAATGTAGCTGGCAATACTAAGGTGCAGAAATGATCAACCATGATATGGTTGATTATGTGCTCAAAAGAAGCAAATGGTTGTGTTAGGCATGAAACAAAGCACAAAATCAAAATGCTATGTCACGTGATTATTTTGCAAACAGCAGCTCTAAGAACTGCAGCAGAAGCTCACAATGTCCAGAGCAACAAAGCAGCAGGGAAGGTTGGCAGCGAAGCCTGAGCTGCATTACAAGTTAAGAAAACCAAGAGCCAACAGCTTTGTACCCATCGCAGAGCACCAGAGGGTCATGCACAAGAAAAGAGTCCATTGTTCAAACACTCATGTTGTTTCCAAAACCCCACACACCTGCATGTGTCGGGTTCTGTTCACCGCGGTGATCTCCTCCATTGACGGCCTCAGGTGTTTGGGTTCTCTGGTAACCCAAAGCCTGGGACTCCCTTAAACAATCTGTCTGCTCTACGTGCAAGTCTCCTGGTTGCTCATATGCCACTTCCTCCACTGGAGGCCGCTGACTGACAACCTCTACTTTCTCCTCTTTGAGCAGGGGAAGGGAGACACAGATGAGACATGGCTGACATTAAAACTAGCGTGACATGGTTGAAAATGACGGAAACAAAGATGGGTGCAAGCTGGGTTATGCGATGTAGACTCTCCATTGCATAACCCAAAATATAAAGTTGCAAAAACATTATATTTTGCAAATATAAAATTTATTTATCCAGCAATGAGGATTTGATTTCTAAAAGCTGTTTTCTAAATGACGACCTTTAGTTACAACATTTACCAACATTTCTGACATCTAATCAGATTTACGACCCCTGACAGAAGAATTTATTAACTCCTTCACCTGGGTTTAAAAACCCATAAATTCAGCAAGTGTTTTTCCCAATCTGTCAGCTTTTGTTGCTGAATCTAGGTGGGTGTTTTTATTGTTGAAAGCTAAGCTAACTTTGCGTGGAAACAGGAAACTGAGTTGGTGTTGGGACAGAAGTAGTAGTTCTGGGCTGGAAATGGTGGCTTCAACTGAAAGCACCATTTCTATGACTCACTTTAGTACTGGAACCAGTTTGGTAATGGGGGGAAAAAAAGACGAATGGTGAACAAAGAACACAGTGAGCTGTTGACGATGAGAAGCAGACTAATAGAGACTGATGGGAATTAAAGAAGAGAGTTGTTGTCACTATTACCATTATTATTAATAACTGATTGAGGTATTGCTAGAGTACAGTTGGTCAAATGGACCAGATTATGAGCGGACCAGGACAGAGTGGTATATACTGAGGACCAGGAGAACTTCTCTGCTACTTTCACATCCTGCATGTTGGAAGGAGGCTGTTCCTTAAAGGTCTGTGTACCTTGTCCCAGGGGCCCAGTCTGCTCAGCGGATGGAGATGGGGGAGGGGAGGGAGGCAAGTTGGCCGAGTCGTCCACTGCAGAGGGACAGAGAGAGAGAAAGAGACGAGACACAGCGGGATGACAGGACATGGATGGAAAGACGGAGATGAGGAATGAGTCAGAGCAGCTTTCTACACTCAGCTAGTGTAGAAATGCTCAATATTCTTCTCACACCGACATCCAAAGATTAAACGGTGACGATTTCATGTGACAGATCAACATAAAGTAGAGCAGAATTGTGAAGGGGAAGGAAAAGGGTTCATTTTTCAACAAGAAGATGGTCTGGTCAAAGTCCAGACCTGGATCCAACTGAGAACTAATTAGTTTAGTTGGTTTGTAAAAAAAAGAAAATGGGACGTATCAAAACTTCAATCTTAAGATCATGAAGACCACCAGGAAGTCAGAAACTGAAGCATCAGTGGAACTGCCTGCTTCTTTTTCTCCATCTTTTTCCTTCCGCTTTACAACTGTGCACCAGTTCACAGCTGGAATGAGACAGAATGTGAAGAACTCTGAGGAGTGAAGACTTAAGGGCAGCCCTGTGTTGGACATGGAGAGCTAACTCTGGCAGACGGAAACTCAAAGGTTCCTACGCAGTGCGGAAAGTCATCTCAGAGTTTTCATTACCTAAATACCCTTACACCTGACTTCTTCATTCATTCATTTCCTTCCTTCCTTTTTGTCCTTCCTCATTTTGCTCTTCTATCCTTCCTTCCTCATGTCCTCCAATCATTTACCTCGTGTTGTACCTCCTTCATTTCATCCTTTTCTTTCTTGCCTTTCTTATTTATGTCATCATTCTTTTCTAACTTGCGTTCTTCCTTTTCTTCTATTCTCTTTTTTGTCTTCTCTTCCTTTTCTGTCCTCTGTTATACCTTGAGCTACTGTTGGATTGAACAAATTCCTGGGGAACTTTAATGTTTACTATCATAAAATGACGAGAACAGCTATAGTAGGTGGATTGCTTGATTCATTTATTGTCCTCGTCTCATGGTGCCGTTGCTCTGCTCCACAAGCTTCAGCATACAGCATGCGGCTTCCCCTTACCTGTTCCTGGAGGGGGCGCGGCCGCCGCAGCGTGGTAGCCATTCTCCCGGTAGCCATAAGATGAGTAGCCGTTCTCTCCGTTCTCCTGGCCGTTGGCGGCCCAGTGGTCCTCTGGCTGCCTGCCGTCTGCCATGTCCGCCTGCCTGAGGGTCACCTACTGGATCTGAGGAGGGACAGACAAGAGGAGGAGGAGGAAGAGGCCATGTATCACCCAAAAAACACGCCAAAATAAAAAGTAAAATAAAATAAAGGCAAGTCTGAATTTTCAACTATTTCCATGTCCGCTAATCAGAGCAAAAATAAGAAAACTCAGTTCAGGAACACATACCATATACTATACATGGCAAAAAAAAATCCAAAGATATATTCTGGGGAGAAAAAAAAATAAAATTGAACTCTAACCAATTTTTTAAACATTATTTTTTAAATCTACAGCATGTTCTGCAGAGCAACACTGAACCTGCCACCAGGGGGAGCCAGTGGCTGCAGTGAGCTGCTGGTCTGGCCTTTGTCTCAACATCCATGTGCAGAGTGGATCCTCACATCCCTCAGCTGAGCAGAAACCAGTAAAATGAGCCTCAATGCTGCAGCAAACGACACAGCAGCAGCTCCCGGTGATCATCTCAACTCATTAGAAATACAAATAAAAGTATCTAACTCTCTAATCATGTAGCCTTTTGTTCTCCAAGGCATGGTGATTTTCAAACAGGAGCAATAGGAGGCTAGCATCATCATCATCATCACCAAGCAGCTGCAGCTCATTGCTCTTCACCAGACTAAAAGGTAATAAAGCCTGCTTCCTGCTGCTGCAGAGTGAGGACGGACCCGGTGACACCCAGACAGGCTGAGGAGGGGAGCCCAGGGCAGTCAGAGGCAAGGCAGGGCGGGGCGCAGCTGCTGCCAAGGAGGAAGAGCCTGGAATCACACTGACCTGCTTCCTGCTGCCGCCAATGCTTTGGTAAAAATCAAACGACAGACACCCTACGCTACACCCTGGAAAATCTTCTTTTATTTCCTGAAAACCTTAAAGAGCAGGTTGCTCTGCAGGAATCTGGAGGTTACGGGTTTAAATCCCTCTGGTCAGCAGTGACCCATGCTGCTGTTATAGTTAACACAAACAGGATTAAATGAATCTGACCTGAACGAACCTCCTGATCCAAACATTGAAGTTCTGGTGTTGGATACAATCTGAACTGACCCTCACCTCCGTCACTTACGTCAACACAACATTTTAATGCTATTTTAACTCACGACTTTCATTTTTGTTTGGTTTTAAATTTATTTCATTACCACGGCACACACTTTTTTTTTCCAGAACTGAAGTATACATTTACATTTAGATGTTATTTTGAATAATTCATTTGTGTGTTTTCAGATAACTGCGTTGTTTCTATGTAGCTTTAAGCTAGGCTATTCAGCTAACCAGTCTAACTTATTTCATTAAATTTGCAGACTAATTATAGTGACTAACACACTTACATCTTCAGGAATGCACTTATAGTTATTGTCTGATTTGAAGTTTAAAAAAAATTGTATATAAAAAATAATTTCCCTTAACTGGTCACAACGTCTGAATATTTGGGATTAGCTATTTTAGGTAGCTATTATTGACCTTCAAGTCTAAAGTACCTTAGTAGTTATTCACTAAATTGAATCTAGAATCATAATAAATATAGTGTTGATTTATGAATTGTTACAAATGAAAAGCTTGACCTTTATCCTCTGTCTTTTTCTTAAAACTCAAAACTTATGTTAATCGTATTCTACCCTCGTTTGGGTTTGTAAACCTTGCTCTCCAGGCAGATCCTGTCATCCTGCTGTTAACTGGAGCTGACGTTGCCCTTTTTACTGCTTCCTTTCAGCTGTTTACCAGCCTCTCTCTGTACTTTCACCATCTACAACATGAAATGCTTAAAAAAAAAAAAAACAACAACATAAAGTTAGAGACTTTATGAAAAGATCGAATCATCTCTCTAAAATCTACGTCGACTTTAAGATGACTTCGTAGTTTGATGGGGCGGATATTTTCAAATTAGCCTGGCTATGTTGTGATCTTCATTATTATCTCAGCATCTACACCGCTGAACTAAAGGGTTAAATCGACACCGCTACGAGTCCCAAACAACTGTCAGATCGGATCACGTCGTAGTACTCCGTCTTCAACGCACCAGCAGGTTTTTAACTAGGAGAAGATACGCTAAGCCAGAGAGGCTCCAGGTTCTTCTTTTGTCTGTTTGTCCCCTCCTTATTAGCCCCCCCACCTCGGTCCTAATCCAGCCCCGCCCGGATCTGGGTCAGCCTTCGTGCTTCCACGGAGCGCTGCTCACGTCGGAATGTCACCATCCATTTAGGAGGCAGGATCTCCGTCAGCCTGTCTCCGCTGTAGGCCAACCTGGCCTTAATCCTCTGTGTGAGCAGCCGAATGTGTCCGACAACCTCCACCAGTAGGACCATTTGGTGCTAAGCTAAGGTTGAGCAGAAAAATAAAGAAATAGATAGAAGAAACAATAAATACATTAAATGGTCCGATGTAAGCTTCAAACTTGAAGTTACATTCTCCTGCAAAGCTTGATTTAGTGTGGAAACACTTCAGTCAGCAGTGAATATAATATAGTCTGCTTCAGACTTCGAGCTTCTTCGTGAAACTTTGTGTGGTGAACATTCACAGGTCTGTTGATGTGTTCACACCTAAAATAAGTCTGTATACGTGTGCTGACGGCACACTCAGTCGAAACAGGAGAAATAATGTAGTTTGTCTTCAAATCTTTTGGGGGCGCTTTAGATTTTAAGCTAGAGATGAACACATGAAGTGCATGTTCATTTGAAACACCATAAAAAAAAAAACAACTTCGTAAATTTTCTTTAATCTTCAACTACTGAACATCTAAAAAAGCAAAAGAAATCCCATTCTGGAAAGCTAACCTTCATGTTTTTTTTGTGTCTCTCCTTGACAGGATGGCACCCTGGATGGAGAGCCATAGCTCTGATATCAATCGTTTCCCAGTTAGCTGTAGCTAATATTAGCTTCTTCAAAATCTCAACTAATCTCACTGGTTTTCAAAAATCAAATGAATCTATGCTAATTATCTGCATTTCATGCAATGAATCAAACATACATACAATTAACAACAGGAAGAGCATGGAAACTCTAAATGTTAACTGAAGGTTAAAGAAAAAACCTTTACATCTAATATATCTAATATCAATTACTGTCAAATTACAGAAATCAAGACAGACATAAATTCTTTAAATACTTCTAAGAATGGGAGCTCTTTCAATAATAAAAAATAAATAAATCATCTTCGATTCAGACAGACGGTGAAAACATACATATAAAAACCTTCCAACATGAAAAACACTGTTTTCAAGAATAGCAGCAACACGACATTCTGGAACATTTTCCTTCCAATTATCCTTCTGCTTTGTTGGGTTTCACATAAAAAACAATAAAATACGTCCTGTCTGGACCTACCGCAACTATAATAAGACTGCATGTTACTGCCAAACTTTCTTATTCTGCAGGATTCATCCATTCATTGATGTAAGTTACAAATCAAGGATATTTCCACGCAATTTTAAAATCTAAACTTAAAGCGAGTTTAGATTTTAAACTAAAATCTTGAATAAAACGAGTTTTCCACGAGATTATTTATCCTGTATTTAAGACGGACCAGCAACTTCCTCCTCCTGCAGTAGCAGATTAGCTTTCATTGACTTAGTAACACATAAAGGAGAATTAAAGCATAATGAGCACTGTCAGGGAAGTGTGAATAAACTGTAAGCACTGGAGCCTGGCTTCACAAGCATGGGGGTGGGGCCCACACTTAGAAAAGATTAGACGCCAAAATACCAGGAATATGGGAGCAATCACTTTAACGTCGCAGAGATGCTTCTTGCCGTCTATCAGTCCCTGACATCAATCTGAAGCAAGGTTGAGCATTTGTTTCTGGTAACGAACTACCACGAAATTCGTTACCACAAAGCAGAAGAAATATTATGTTGTTTAATAATAGCAATATTTGTTGTTGATCTGTTGCTAAGAGATGAGCGTGTTTTCTGGTAACAGAGTGCTACAAAGTATAAATCAGATTTTTACTTTTGTGTTGAATGTCTGTTTTATATATACTTATGTTACTCAACATGCTTGTGACTCTGCACATGCTACTGAGTACATTGTAACGTACATTAGCATTGATGCTAATTCATAGCATCAGAACACTGGGTTCCAATCGACGGTCACACTTGGCCAGGCGCCGTTTAAATTTCTTCAGATATTTTCTAGATGTTGTATGCTGGTACAAACAAATTTCCGTCCCTTGGGTATCAATAAAGTATTTATCTATCTACTGTTAGAACTTATTTGATAAATGTGTTTCCATTTCTCCTTTAGCAAATTAACCCTTTCTTTGCAAAAGCAAAAGAAAACATCAAACGAGCGTAAAAACCTTTTTATCAAAATTGCTGAAATTATTTAAAATTTTGCCATTTCCATCAACCTTTTCGGTAGCGATACTTCAAAATTTGCAACAAAAAAACAAAACAAAAATAAAACATTGATGGAAACACGGTTATTGTGAAGAGTTCAATTCTTCATCAGTTTTATTTTTATAGATAATCTCATATTTTACTCAAACACCCTCAAACCATGACACTTCCCCCTCCAAACTTCAGCATTGTTACTAGCTTCTTCCTCCATCTCTGAAATGTTAAATATTTTCATCTTAGCTTATTTATTGCCCTTATAATTGGTGTTTTCCTTCCATGTCTGTACCACCAATATGCAATACAACGATGTCATCGTTACCATAGTGATACCACAATGTGGAGTCACGGAGGTCAGTGGTTGGTAGAGGACGGCAGCAGCGAATGGAGTGACTCTGACCATCCAGAAATAGGTCAGCGGATCGTGTTGGGCGCGGTGCTGCCTCGGGGTTCCTTCCCCACTGCTCTGACACAAAGGGAGCCATTTAAACCAGTCGATGCACTGGTGTTACTGATGACCGCTTGCATAACATCGAAATAAAGCCAACATGAAGCTCATAAAGCCCACAATTTATCACTCAAGATCAAACGTCTAAAACCCACAAGCTATAATGTGGTCATAAAATGTATCCAATTCTAATATACTCGCTTTAGTAAGAAATAGAAAAAAAAAAATGTAATTACATCACCTACATATTTGTGTACATTTAACTTGAGTTTACTTAAGTTTCAGAGTCTATTTTTGGTTTAGAAAACAAAAAGTTAAGTAAGTAGTGAACAGATATTTGATTTATAAAGGTAAAAACCTAAGGAAGTGTTTAATTGCCAAAGGTTCAAGTAAACTCAGGAGCAGTTTCTCCTCATAACGAGATGTAAAAATCATCAGAACAAGACAATTTATAGGTAAATGTAGAAGAGTTTCATATCTTGTCAAAATAAGAAACTTTCACACCATAGCAAAATGTAAAACTGGTTAGAAAGGAGGAGGAGTTTTATATAAATCATAACAAGAAACTTTAACTTTTTACAATAAGATATAGAAATATGCTTGTCTAGCTGATTATGACTTCTTTAAAAACATAATGGAGATCACTATGACTCTCCTTTTTCTTGTTTCTTATTCCAAGAGGTATTAGTGTGACAAAACAACAATAAAAAGATACTTTTTATTGCCGTATTTTTGTTACTTTCTTTCAACCAAAAGAGATACTTTTTTGGTAAAAAAAAAAAAAAAAAAATGAAGTATCTTTTTTTACCAAAGTAAAGATACTTTGGATTTAATGAGACATAAATCTTGTTAATAAGAGAATGTTTTCTCGTTTTACTGAGTTATTGCTCACAAATTTATTTTTGAGCTCTGGCAGGTAAAAGCTTCCATAAGAACCATTTACACAACACAATAAACAATAAATACTCATTATTTTATACAATTTAACATTCAATAACAATTTCTATAAAACACCTCAAGTCAAGAAATGTCTCAAGTAATAAGCTTCTCTCCAAAACTTTGGTCAGAGCAATAATTAAATACAGTGGAACCTGCCTTTTCACGTATTATTTCGTGGAGTATGTTTCAAATATTTTAAATAACTTTGACAGTTTATATATGTAATCTGACAATGAGTTGTCATCATGTCTCAAACTCAACCTTTTTCCATGTCCTCTCAAGACTCCAGCTGATCTGGACAGACAGGCTGGTGAGGAAACATCCTCTCATATAACTAACGTTTCAAGCCCAGCTGGGGTTAAACTGGAACACCAGAGTTGAACTTAATCACTGCTTTTAGTGGGTCAAAATGACATCAGCCCAAACCGAGCACAATCCCCTGCTATTATACACATATGGAGAACCAAGCCAATTATCTAGCTGAATGCAGCCACTTCCAGCCGACCCCCGCGGCCCCCGTGAGTCATGGGAAAAGTTACAGTATAGTGAAATGTCAGAGAGAGTAGAACTGAATGAAGCAGCTGGCAGTGGACGACGTCTGAACACCAACGTTTAGCTACATAATGTTTAGCAATGTCACACTTAGCTACGTGACGTTTAGCTCCGTAATGTTTAGCTATGTTACGGAGCTAAACGTTGCTGAACATTAGCTATGTAACGTTCAGCAACGTAACGTTTAGCTACGTAACGTTTAGCTATGTTACGGAGCTAAACGTTGCTGAACATTAGCTATGTAACATTCAGAAATGTAACATTTAGCTCAGTAACGTTTAGCTATTTAACGTTTATCTACGTAATGTTCAGATCCATAATGTTCAGCAACGTAACTTTCACCTTTGTAATGCTTAGCTACGTAACGTTTAGCTTTGCATTTTTTTCCTTTAACAATTTAAATGAACAGCAGAAGCAACACCTCTGCTGTCCAGAAGCAACAATTTTATTGGTCAAGATTTTATTTCTGCTTTCATAACTAAATGGAAGCTGGAATTTTATATTATTTTTAATTTTCCACATTAATGTCATTTATTTATTATTGAATCCACTTGGCATGTGATGCTAACTCACCTGCGCTGAAAGCTGAGCTTCTCTGCCTGTTGAACCAGGAAGGTCTGGCGTTGAACTGTCTGCTCAGATCTGAGATAAAAATGAGAAATGAAGAGAAATAAACATTAGAATCATCAAACAATAGTTAGATATTTGAAGACCCTATTTAATTTATCCACAACTTTAAGCTCAAACAACCGAATCCCATCTGGTGAGCCTTAAATTATATTAAAGTCTTTTCCACACATTCAGCTTTCATCTTGTGTTGCAGAGCCGTGCATTAGGTTCAGTTCTGCCTGTAAGCAACATTTATTACTCATCATAACAAAGCCACAGCCAAAACAATGTAATAATAAAAGTTTGTTCCATTTTATTCTTTTGTTTATTATGGTAATTTACTTTGAAATGAATGCCATTAGTACCACCATAACATTTCAGGCCATAATCTGCCTGACTGAGTTGTGTTATTAGTATTCAGAGAAGCTGGAAATCCTCATCAATGCATCAAGACAAACTTCAGCAACACAACAGACTAATAAAAGGAGAAGCAGAGGTTTGGCGGAGAGTCTCCAAGGCAACTGCAGGGGTGGTAATTTTGCTCCAACAAGTCATTACAAGCATCCTTCCTGTGCCAAGTAGACCAGCGGCTCCAGTGAGCTGTTTTTAGGATTTGTTAAAGTCTTGGATTGGCCCCAGAGTTAAATCGCACTGTGCGTACCTTGAGATATTCCTTTAAGTAAAAGAATAAAAAAAGTTAATGGATTTTTTATTACCTAACCGTCTTTCCTATTAACAGCACTATGGATAAAAAAAAATTATTTTGTGACAAAACATCTTGTACGTTATTTGGCAGCTTGGTGCTCTTTTTGTAAGTTAAATGTGCAGTGAAAGCTTACGGAAGCCTGTTTCCGCCCCTTTGGTAAAAAATAAAATAAAATCAATTATCTCGAAATAATAAGATGCTATCAAGGTCCAGGATAAAGAGGGCCTCCCCCTGACCAGCAGAGACTGATCTTTGCAGGTGTTATGCGGTTCTCTGGTTTCGGCAAAGTTCTCACACTTTTTTTCCCCCATTTTTGCAAATGCGCTCTCATCAGACACACACACTGTCACATTTGTAACTTTATTAAAGAATAAAGATTTGTTTTTTAAATCAACAAAATGTGTTCAAATAAATGGTCCAACAAAAATAATTAACTCAGTAATTATTGTTTCAATGAGGTGTTGTGCAATTCTCTGTGTACTATTTATTTTCGTCTCTTATTTTGTGGAAATGTTGACATTGATGGCCTCAGGTTTGCAACCAGCTTCTTACTATGAGAAACCAGCAACTTTCTCCCAGTGTCAGAATCTCACTGAGGAAAAAACTGCATGAGGTTTTCAAATTTTATAAAAAATTTTTTATCTTCGTGTTATGTGGTAGATCTCAGCCAGCTGGTGAGAGAAAAAGTAGATCTTGATCTTAAAACGTTTGGGCACCTCTGATCTAAACCATATGGAGCCATATTTAAGCATTGGCTTTGTATGGATTTTACTACCGGTATATATCTCATGCATTATTGGCAGGAGACACAAATCTGATATGTTTACTGCACGAAAGAGGTATGAGATATTTTCCCACAATTTCCTACATAAAACAAAAACTGTCCAAATGATTTGTCTTCAGTAAACTAAATATGTGAAAACAGTTGCCTGTTATGAATTGAGATTGACAAATTAAAGGAATAACCAAAGCTAAAAGATTTATTTTGCTTCTTGGCAAATTTTTAGGGAATTTTCTTTCATCTGTGCAGACGGAAAAAAAGGAGACAGAGACAAACTATTCTCCAAAGGGAAGCTGCTTGATGTGATAAATAAAAGGAAAGCAACTGTAATGAGAAGAGAAGAGTGCAGCAGGAAGTCATTTCTCTTTCAATGGCGGCCGAGCCAGAACAGCAACCTTACTATATAAAGAGCGGGAAAAACACTGAGAGATTTGTGGTTCCATCCTGCCCCTAAAATATCAGGAAATGACAGGAATAGAAGTGCCAAAGCAAAGAATTTGTTTACAGCGACAGTAAACGACCGTTCTCTCATTCTACTTTGCTGGAAAACCAAAAGTATGACAGGAAAACTCACAATTTAAACAATGTAAAAACACATAAAAACATTTCTCTATTGGAAATATGCTAGATGTTTAGGTAGTGATGCCTTGTGCAGTGTTTACACATTTCACAAAAAACGCACTTTATAGAAAAAAGCCTCAAAGTTTGAAGAGGTAACAAAAAGTTGAACTTCATCAAACGCACATGGTGGTTGTTAACTTTCATGGTTTTTACCAAACTACAGTTTGGATTTTGTGATATCATTGGTGTGTTGATGTTCTAGGTTTTCTATTTCTTCCTAAAGATCCAAAAAATAAGATTAATTTCTTTATTTAAATGTTTTTATGCAAGTCCAGAATGATTTTGGGGCGTTTTATTCTTTGTGTTTCTGTTGTCAAAGCTCCAGAAATGGAAGCCGCCCCCTGACTCCCACAGCTTGTCGTCACACCGAGTATCTAAGCAACGTCTCATCTTATCTCCAAACTCATTAATTGAAGCTTTTAGAGGAAGCCGCACTGATAATTTGATGCCCACAATCTTATCAGTGATCCTCAAGCTTTATCTTATTTTCAAATTCTGTTCATCACGCAGAGTGGCTCGTAAACTGTGATCAAGTCTAGAAAACGACGTTCCTTGTTGAACATTTTAACATTTACAGCTGTTCTTGCGTCGTGTTGGCCTAGGAGCTCCTCTTCCTCCAAGAGAATGAATATTCATTCATTCTCTTGGAGGAAGAGGGTTGTAGAGAAGGCAGAAAGCAGAGCGACGGACAAAGAAGGAGGTCAGAAGCTGAGCTAATCCAAAGATACCGGCTCTTCATGAGGAATGAGAAACAGGAAATGAATCTTAATCTCGGCACTCCACTGACCAGAAAAATTGTGTTCATCTTTATTAAAAGGATCAAAAAGGAGGGAGATGGGGGAAAGATTTTTAAAAAATTAGGTAATAGCTTTTTTTTATTATTATTTGAAAGTAGGTTTTAGTCAGAGGAGGCTACGTGGTACTACGTATGTTGCCCTACGTGGTACTACTTTGTAACTACATTGTACTTTATGGCACCATGTTAAATCTACGTTGTACTACAATAGAAACATCCCAATGACAGCTGACCACGTTTTTATGTCAACCTTGTATTTCACCGTTGCAAACTACAGGACTAAAGTACTAATTACATTTCCAGTTATTTTTTAAAAGCTGGTATGACGTAGAAAAGTAGCTCCATCACGGATTTATGGTGATAACGTGACTCGTGAGGCAGCTGTGGTCGGTGTTGCGGTTCAACCTGGGGGTCCGGTCAGAAAAATCAGACAGCAGCCCTCTTGAGGTTTCTCAGCTTCCTCCTTTTTTAAGTTGGCTGTCACCCCCACTTCCACACCCGTAATTCACCCAGACAGCCTCCTTTTCCCCACACAGGGAGCCCAACATGCTCATCCCCAGGCCAACACGCACCTCCATAAAACACACACAGGATGCTACATGAAACGCAAGAGGTGAGGGGAGTCTGAAAATCTACAGCCGTTTTAGATGTTTTATTGATTCCAGAAATAAAAAAAGCTATTTTACTAACTGTATTAAATGTTCCACCAATTGTACTGTATTAAGTAGTGTAAATAATGTGAGAACTTTTGACCTACAAAGCCTGTTTTTAACCAAAGTGTGTTGAACTGGGATGTACTTTATGGTGATGTTATTCAAGAGTGAACAGCCGCTGTAAACTGAGAGAAATCAAACTAAATTTAGCTGATTCAGGATGAAAAAAAAAGGGTAAAAGGACAATAATCTTAAACAACATGTCTTTCAGTGTGAAACGGCTCCAAATACCAGACCATGGTTCTACTTTTTACTGTCCAAGAAAAATCAGAAAAGAAGACCTTGGCAGGGGGAAAATACTTTTCTACTTATATCACACACAGGAACCCAAATACCATCTAATTAAATAAAAACAGGAAGGATAGTGTGGATCTAAATGTTGTGGAAACCTGAATCTTTTCCTTCCTTTAGGTGCTTGTGGAGGAACTTTGAATCCTACAGTCAGACATAACCTCGGGTCAGGAGCCACAGCAATATCCTGTTTAGGACAGCAAACCGTGGGAAATCTGGTTTTGAGTCCTGAACTTTCTACTCAGGAAATCATTTCACATATAAGTGTCCTTTAATAGTCTACATCCAATCAGAAACTCTCACAGCTCGACCGCCACGCAACCTGTGAGCTTAAAGCACGGCGAGTGAATTCAGATTAAAACCGAGCGTCAGCAGGTGCGGGCCGTTGAGCCCCGAAGGCAACAGCTGCATTTAAAAACGTGGAAACAGGCGGCAAAACGGCTCAGAGAGAAAGTGTTTTCCATCCATCAATCAACATGTTGCCACCAGGCGGGGGAGAAACGCAGCCTGGAGGCAGACATTTCATTCCTATGAACTTCTCTAGAGGTCAGGAATGTGAGCATGGAGCTGTATTTTAGCTAATCCTGACAGGTTGGACATGAAATGACCTCCAAACAGCAGGAGGGCGCTAACGAGCAACTTCAATACGAAGCATTTAAGCTCTAAAAAGAAACAAGAATTATTATGTTTATGTTTCTCTGATATTTTTCACATGAAGCATAATTGAGAGCTGAAGAATCAACAAAAACACACAGAATCAAAACGTCCCCTCACCATGACACTTGCTCCACCGTGCATAAGAGCTGATATGACCTTAGCTCCACTAATAACATTTTATATTACATTATAGGAGTATTTTATTGGTGATGGATGGTGAGGGAACATCCCCAGAAATGTAAAAGAAGCCTGTGTGTTTGAGTTTCCACATCAGCAGACGGTGTGAGAACTGCTTTCCTGCTCTGCCACCTTCCCACACGTTCACCACCTCCAGGATGTGTAACACTTTCGCCAAGCGGGCTTCAGTTGTAACTGGAGTCTGAGCGGCAGGAAAAAAATATTTATAAAGGCCATGCGTTGCACACTTAGCAACTTCCTACCACCTCCGTGTCCAGATCTGAAAGGCCTTGCTGACTAACGGCGATTAGCGGAGAAGCGCAGTCGACTCCCACGGCTGCAGACGCCAACGGCCTGAGCTAACCGCGCTGGGTGAAGCGGGGGACAGGCCTCTGGTTCCGTCCCCAAAAACGAGGGCAGAGGAAGGGCACGCTGCCCCCCTCCGTCCTGCATGTCATCCTGAGTCGGTCTACGGAGAGGAGACGGCTCGCCGTCAGGCGGACGGAAACAGAGACAGACAGAGAAGGGGGGGCGGCGGCGGTGCGGGCCGTCATGTTGATGGGCATGTGATGGACCCAGTAGACGCCCAGTCACAGATGTGATCCAAACAGATAAAATGGCCTCACAACAATATAAATTTGTGCTTCCAATGTGATGAAAAACAAGCTAATATCTTTTTAGTAGTTCGATGTAGGCGATGTGCATCATGGTCCACCAGTTAAAATCCTCCCACCACATTTCAGCACAACTCCGATCGGGATCTTTGTTGTTACGCAACCCTCCATGTTCTGATACCATCATCAACCGAATAGTAACCACTGCCTCACATGACCACTAGGGGCAAAATAATAGGCTTTTACATTGGAAAGGCTCAAACAATCACCAGCCATAACAGTTCCACCACCGTGCTTCACAGTTACTGCCTTTTTTTGTCATTTACCTTTTGGAAAGTTGTCCTAAACAGCGGATAGGCTATTGCTAACAGGCTACATGCGCCGATATCTGTTGCTGGTTTTGTTAACAACAGATATGCTAACTACTATAACTCATCAAGTCATTGTGTAACTGATTATGTTAGCAAACATGCTAAAATCAGACTGTTTTAAATCAATGTTTGTGGCTTATGCTACATAATATTGTGTCTTTCTGACCATTTCCCCTTAAGCTAGGCTACACTGGGGCGCTAAAAAAATGCCAACTTGTTGTTAGCCGAGTTAGCTGCTCACGGGCTATGTATTTTACTGACAGCGACAGGCATGCTAACTCCTATTACTTAATGCTAGAGATTGTTTTAAAACAATGTTTGGCAGTGTTTCCATAATATCCAAGCTAAAATTGTTAGCTATTTATTTTTATTTGACATGCTAACTCCTATAAATAGTGGCTATGCTGTTTTTTGTTATTGTTTTGTATAAATTCAAACAGGGTCAAATATACCAAAATATTCAGTTGACTGACGGTACAAATCAAAACAGTACAGTTTTGGGAATATCCAGAGAAGAAGAAGGTTGCTGTGATGATTTTTTTTTTCCCATCAGCATACCACCACCTGCTCCACAGTGCACCCTGACCGAGCCGATGGAGAACTTTTGACAGCCAGCTCTGCCAACGAGAACAGACAGTCTGACGTGTCCCGCGGTGTCGCCCGGCTTGATTGAGAAACCAACAACAAGCTACCGGCACCACAAGCTAAGATGTCTTAAAAATAAAGCAGCTAATGGTGTTGGATATCCTGAGATATGCTCTCACGGCACGCTAGTGGCTGAATAATCTGTGTTGTCTAGACAGAGAGCGTCTCAAAGACTAAAGGTCAGGAAAAAAAACAAAAAAAACAATCCTGGGCTTATCATAACATCAGCTCGATTGTTTTCAATAGCTGCAAATATCCTGAGAAATTTGAATTTCTGCAAACAAAAGAAAGAGGACAAAGAAGGAATATTGATTTGAAATTCAAGGTGGGAAGAAAAGAAAGCCCTGAGGGACAAAAAGTGCAGGGGGTTGGGGGGGATTTACATGCATATTCTAGATGATTTGAACGCAGTTGCTTTTAGCAGCTTACCTGGTGAGGCGGGTCCAGTTTTTGGCGTGGGGAGCGAGGGGCTGAAGGGGCTGGCGGGAGGGCAGGAGGCGGCTTCTGCAGAGAGAGGAGAAGAAGAAACAAACGGATGAGAAGGAGGCAGAGGAGCCGGAGTCATCGGGGCAGCGGCGCTCTCGCTGAGATGACTGATGTTTTCTACGCCGGCTACCGGAGCCGGCGAGAGCACACTGCTGCAGCTTACACACTTCCTCCACCAACACACACACACACAAAACCAGAGCGAGCCAATCACATCCCCTCTACCAGCATACACACCAACAGTTGGGGCTGAAGGCAGCATCACGCCGATGGGGGTTGGGGATGCTGGGTTCCAGCCATGTCTGAGCACCAGAAACATGTTCATGTTTTAGACATTAATTCATATTTGAAAGAGATACGAGGCTCACCCAGCCCCCGGGGGACACTGGCTTTAGAGATGAAAGACCTTCTGCATCTGAAACCTCCACAATGAGCATTTTATTCTCATTTCTGCTCCTGAAGGCGCTCAGATTGTGAATGCGGGAAGCATCCAAACATGACAGCGAATGCGGCAGGAGCGCAACGCGAGGTGCAGGAGGGGGTGCGGGGCTTGCCCCGTGCTGAATAATCGCTCTGTTGATGGTGCTCATTTGCAGGCAGGGCCGGGCGCTGCAGCAGAGCTGAGACAAAGGCAGAGAGAGGCTGCAGGGGCCGCAGCGGCACAAGCAAACGGTCCAACTCAGAAAGGACTGCAAGCCGCAGAGTTCTGCTCGTTCCTGCAGCCACAAACCAGATGAAGGAGGCTTTTTTATAGAGCCCCAGTTATGCTGCAGCTATTCATCACCTGCACCGCTAAAGATGTGAGAGGAAATGAACGCAGAGGCATTAGAAGTTTGAAGGAAGAACGAGAGAAAACTGTGGGGAAAAAAAAAGAGAATTCACTACTGGGGTATACCTTTACTAACACAGAGCTGGTTTGTCACCAGCTGAAACTAGTTTGGAAAATCTACAGAAAGACGAATGAAAAGTTATTGTCGAAATTCATCAACTTTTAATGCGAGGACTTTTAATTGTCAAAAAAAATATGGTTTTAACCTAGTGGTTCCCAAAGTGTGGGGTGCGGGAAGCGGTATGGATGAATAAAAGAAAAAGTTACACAAAAGTTTTTCACTGTAAAGATGGTTTGTAGTGTGTTTTGTTGCAACCTGAAGTGTGAAATAAACTTCAGTGGAGTTTTAAAACAAAATATGTGTATAGGTTTATGTCTGGTTGAACGATGTGTGGGCCCAGTTGATTCTTTTCAATTGTTTGGGTGGTGGGGGGGTTTAGTGTAATCTATAGGGGTCCCACCTTTTTCGAAAAATTGAGACTAAATGTGAAAGTATTGAGAGAAACAGAAAATCTGGTTTCTGTCCTGCCATCTTCTGGGCCGCTGCCCGTCTCTGCCGATTAGACATCAAGACCAGATGGAAAGCAAAACGTGGCAGCTAACATCTAATCTCCAACCAGCAGATGCTAGCAGTGCTAATGCCAATCTGCCAGAACATAACAGGACTGTCAACAAACACAGCAGACCTGCAGGTCAAGGCCAGCTGCTGATGTGCTGGAGATGAGTTGGAGAGGAAAGTCTGGCCCTGGCTGGACCCCAACCCTCTGTGATCTGGATTAGCTGACTGGATCATCCCCTAACATCCACGTATGATGACCCTGTCATCCAGATTTGGGCCGGCTCATTTTCCTGCACATCAGAACATTTTCCGCGTCTGATCCCACAGCCTAAATTCTCCAAACAACCAATCAATAGAAATGTCCAGAAGTCTCACTGGAGAGTGCTGCAGAGGCTGAAATTCAAGCGCCGCTCTGTGAAGGGCAACACATTACGCTTCATCTGCTCTACAGGAACACAGAAAGGTGCTGACTAATACTGTACCTCATTCTGTATTCAGGCAGGATGGAGGACTGCTGTGGAGACGAAACAACGCCTGTCCAGCTGTCACCAAACCTCACCTGATAAACCGTGACTCAGGCCGTCTGAAAATGCAGCTTTAGCTCCAGATGAGTTTCACTGAGCCGGACAGAAACCACAGAGACTAAAACGAATCCTTCACGTCAAAGTAACAACCACATCTACACCGCTCCCTGTCCTGTTCACAGAGGTCAAAGGTTAAATACCTGCTAACACCACAAACAGTGGGAAAAGGATGGATGGAAGGGTGAACCACTGGATGGATGAATGGATAGATAAGCCATTGGTTGGGTGGATGGATGAATGGATGGGTAGACAGACGGACAAACCATTGGATGGATGATGTATGGATGGAAAAGCAAACATGCTTGAGCTCTTTTTCCACAGTTTTCTAAGCCTGAAAACACTTAAACTCCTTAAATTCCCAGACAGAGTAGAAAAACACAGCGGGTTACATGATCTCACCACCAGGTTACAGCCATGTTTTATCAACTTAAATTTAGAAAACTGGATGATTGGGTATAATCATGACCAAAAACAACGTGCTCTGGTACAACAGTATTTTATTTAACGAGCTTAGAAAGCTTGTTCACTGAAGTATATTACATTTTAACCTGCTTTATGTCTGAATTCGATGTAATTGAGACAAACTGTAAATGTCATGTTGTGTTCTCTAGCAGCTGATGTTAGCATCCCTGCAGTGTGTTTGACTGTAAGGCTTAAAGTTGGCCCTGTACTAATGCTGTCACCCCGACTGGAAGCTTGTAATCTCCAGTACTGGCAGGCAGGATGGGGACTGGATCAATGCATTTAAACAGGACAGCAGCACAAAATCTATTGCTAGTTGTTTTGGTCGGAAATGGATGGAAAAATACCTTCATCTGATTGGTTGCTTGTTTAAAACGAGCTAGATTTAATTTAGACTTGAGAGATTGAATTAACCAGATCTGCACTGCGTTGCTCAAAGCTTAGAAATTCTCATCAGTTATGGTCTTTCATCAAAGTACGGGAAGGTCATGCGTTTTCGCTCAAAATCTATTTAATCCATGGCCAAAGCATTTATTATTAACCGACAATATTTTCCCTCATATTTCTTACTGTTTGTTACTCAGCTTTAGGAGTGTTTAGGACAGAATTTTAGACATACTACAGAAGACCCGAAACTGTTTAATTTTGCTGTAATTCATCACAAAAAGTTTCAAAAATCCTAGTCACGGCTAGAGTAACCAAATATCTCCAACGGCTTTGGTGAAGTTAAATAGCTTTTCCAATATAAATACTTTTCCCTGAGACATCTTAGACAAAACTATTATGTTGCTAAATGGTAAAACTCAAAGAATGAGCTAAACAACAAAACTTTTTTTATTTATTTTGAAAGACTTCTCACATGAAGGGTTTGCTTCGTGACCCACTTGCTAAGTACCAATCTTAAAATCAACAGTTTTATTTTATATTTTAACATGTATTAGTCGAAATATGATGATTTTTTTCCAACCCTCCAACTTATCTAGAAGTGTTATTTGCATAAGACATAGTGTCAGGGAAAGGAAGTTGAAATTGCATTGGGTGGCGCTTTACTTTTAAAACTGAAAACCCTTAAAACCCTGGAAACTACTGTCATCAATAACTAAGTTGACTTGTGGAGTACCTCAGGTGTGTGTCCTTGGCACCCTTTACTCTTCATTTAAACTCCACTTCTCAGCTAACCTAAATTTAGCTAAGTTTTAAGCTATGTTTTGCACATCATTTACCTTGACTGTAAAATTACAAACAAGCTTATCAGTCTTGGTCTTAATATGTTTGGAAAAGAAACAGTTGATTTCATTATGGTGTCGCAATTATCTCTGAAAGGCACAATGACAGCCGTGCTATTCATTGTTGCTCAAGGGGGACGACTGCAACACAGTTTGTGAAAAGCTCCCAAGAGCGTTAAAAAAATAAATAAATAAAAGACTAAGTGGTTTATGAAAACGCTGCTTTTTTAGTTTGCAATTACTGCTGAGAGTAAATAACAGGTGGTCCATTAGTCAAAAGTGAGCATCACACAATGAGAAAGACCAGCTGGCGAAAATCTAAATCTCGACAAATTGCCTGAAATGTGCAAATGGACAAAATAGTCAATGGTAAGGACTGGAAGTCATTTTTCCTCACGTCCTTCTGGGTGTTCATATTGTCTCATCAAACATATGCAGGTCTGATCCTCCAACACTTCCAGGCTGAAGACGGCCTGCTGTGTTTGGACCACTATTCCTCTCCGATAAAAGCAGAACACAGGAAATTCCTCATATGTGAAATATGCCTGAGGCCTGTTTAAAATAGTTTTGAGGAAAGAAGACAGAAACAGGAAGGAAGTGAAGAGGCTCGGCGCTGTGCAGGATGACGGACGGAGGCAATGACTCCAAGGAAACGTGTCTGAATGATGAACTTCAAGAGGAGTGGGCACGTGGGAGGGCGTGTGCCAGTCAGATTTACAGAGTGTTGTATATATATTAGCAGTCTGCCAGGCGGTGTGTCTGACTTTACGCTAACCACAGGGTGTAGCCTGGTGCTTTGAAGTCATCCCTACAACCAGCTCTGAACTGAAACACAGGCTACTGTACGAGATATGGAAACATTTCAAGAAAATCTAAAAAATGAGATAGATATTATTATCCAGACATTTCTTTAGGCTTTCTGAAAAATGTAATCTGTGTTGATAACAAATAGTTTTCCCAACAGAATGACAAAATATTCTTAAAAAAACGGTTGAGAATATAAACTTCCATTAACTATACACTTTAAAATTACAAATACGTAAGGTTATAAAGATAAAAGTATTGCCAAATATTGCTTTTTTATAAATCAGTAGTTTCCAGACTATGTGCTATGGTTAAAAATCACGTAATTAAAAGTACTCCTGGGCCACATGTTGTAGTTTTTAAACTCGCTTGAATAAAATGCCAGAGAAAATTCCAGACTGGGCAAAGTTTGGAGTGGAGTCCCAAATCTCTCGTTAGAGGACGCTACCCATAAATGTGAAACTCTTTTGAGAGTAAATCTGGTATGCTAATGCTAAACCACTAAAGCAGTTTACAGTACCTATAAATCTAGTCTAATTTTTAGGGTAAATGCAGTAAAAAAAAAAAAAAATACTAAAAGGTGAGGCTACCTGTGAGAAAAGGTTATTTGCATCAACGACGTCCCTGATTCTAAAGCCTTTCCTATTATTGGCTAATCTGAACTATGCTTCCACACGCCATCTGTTTTAAATTAGCACCTTCACAGGAAGCACTAAGATCCGGGCAGCAGTGGCCAGATCCTAAATCCGCTACAGAGGACCAAGCAGACAGACATCAAGATTAATTGAATCAAACTGAGCTGAATATTAGCTGGAAATGTTTTTTTTATTTTTTTCCTGAATCAAACGACGCCGTGCCGCGTGTCTGAAGTTTGGAGGAGAGACACGTGTCGCTGAGGGAAGAGCGTGAGTTTCTGGAATCCATCACAGAGAGCAGAGACCAGCTGGAGCGAGGGAGGGAGGATGGAAATCAACACGCTGCACAGTGCTAGCTTGACGAAATACGTCAGGAAAAGCCCACATCCTGGCATGGCAGGTCAATGGCACGACATGCCAACACCCAGTGGAGCGTCAACACCGGTAAACAACTAACATACTCCTCTCTGAGAAGCAGCTAGCAGTCATTCAGGCGCTGCATGGCGAAGCCTCCAGAACCATCAAGTCAGCACTTTTCCCCAGTGAGTCATGGCAGGACGATTGGGAGCACAAGTCGATGTTTGGCTCAGTTTGATGGAGGGAAAATAGTAAGCACCACCCTCACGATGTCAGTCATGTTTTATGGAGAGCGGATCCTCTGCCGCTACCAAACAAGTGCTCTGTGTGTTTTTGCCCATTTATCTCTGAGAGGATCATTTATGTAACTCAAGGACACGGCTAGCCAAACATCCGGAGCTTTTTGTTCATTCCCCAATGGCATAAAAACCACTTTGTACTCTAATTGGTTATCATATGTGCAATTATTAGTCAATATTTTGCATTTCCTTTCCATACAGTGTAATCACATGGATTATGCAGGGTTCAGGTGTTACATTGAACACAGTTTATTTCTAAAGGTCACATTTCTGTTGGCAGGGAAACCACCAACCATTTATGTTTTATGAAAACAGCAATTCTTTATATTTTCCTGTTGTTTTGAACCCAATTATTAAATTTTAGGCTTCATGGCAAATGTCTGAAAGATCAGACTACAATAAGAAAACTAGTTAAAGTGATATCTGATATTGATAAACAGCTCAGCTACACTGTTTCCATGAGGAATTGAGATGTTTTATTTCACATAGCTTTGGTCTTCAAGGCCTTTGCTAATGGGTTTATTCCTCATGTGCAGCACAACACTGGAAAACTTTAATCCTTCTCCTGTATGGGTGTGGACCCCGGTCTGCATAAATAACGGTCAGACCACATAATCAGTTCCCTTTTTTTCTTAAAAAAAAAAGATGCACTTAAAAGCAAAGATGTCTGCTGGTAGCATCATCCGCCTGTGTCCATCATGTGGGGGATCTGCGAGGCCATACTGACCTGACCCTAACGCCTCAGGCCTCCTGCCGTTCCTGTGTCCTCCTGCTACAGGAGAGGCGGAAGAGGGCAGATTTTTCAGGGCCGTCACTGAGAAATATAAGGTACCCAGTTACAAAATCAATAGATATTTTTATAGCTTATACTATAACTCACTTCATATAATGTGTTACTGCTGCTGGTGTGTTTCTATGGCCGACAGCCATCTTTGTATTGAACTCAAAGCTACAGGTTAGACTTGTTTACCTCTGACTATGTTCAATATTTACAGCTTCGTTAGCATTTCAGTCTATTTAACCAGTGTTTTAGTGATATCTTAAATTAAATCACCCATTTTTCTCAAGCCTTATTAAATGCAAATAATCTGCCTTACTTCTTCTGTTTATGCTTTTTTAAATAATCATACAATAATACCATGAGAAAATTAAAAATATCGATTTGCTCATTTGCATTTAAAGGGACAGCGTCAAAACGGGTTGCTGTCAGACCAGGGGTCAAAAAGGAGCCACAGGAGCAGACGCAGTTTTCAAGGTTTAAGAGTCAATTACTTTAATACATAAAATGCTCAAATGAAAACATACTCAGGTTATCTTCATCTGGTATTAAATTAGTGTGACAAAAACAAAAGGTTTTCTACAAATGAACTGCGCGACATGACAATGATCTGCAGGCTAAGTGATCATGCAGGGAAATGCAACCAATCAATCTTCTCAAACAGAAGGCCTCTTAAACAGCAAACACAGGAGGTCATAGTTTGACCAGATTTCCTGTGTGGACAGGAAGCTTCTCCGCGAGGCTTTCACCTTGGAGTACTCTGAGTGCCGGCTATTACTGTAAGTGATACAGCAATATTGTGGTCAGTGTGAGCGGCTAGATGGAGGAGGGAGGGGGATGGACACATCCTGAATCCCTCAGAGGACGGACATATTAGAATCTCCTCACATCTATCAACAGAACAGGACGAGGTGAGGATGGACGGCCACGTTGTTAAGCAGCGTCCAGTAGGGGGGGCTGATACGGACTTAGAGTTTTGTCGCGGTATTTTGTGATTATGATAAAGATTGCAATTTTAAAAAGCTGTTTATTACTTATTTTTAGGTGATAGATATTTCTGCAGGACAGTGACTGGATGGCACAGCATTTATAGCGCCACAAACACAAATACTACTCTTGAAAAACAACCTCATGTGAAATACCCAACGGCATAGTTGGGCCATTATGGATAAAAAAGAACAAAATGAGGAGTACATTTCCATAAAACAAACCTGAAATTTTGAGAATTTTAGAAAAAAGAAGGAAATTTCAGGGCTGGCAAAGAATAATATTTGCAAAAAAAAAAAAATCTGAAATTTTGAAATTAATCTCTTAAATTTTCTGAAAAAAAAAAAAAGTTGGAAATTTTGCAGTGTCAATGATCAAAAACCTTCCAAACTGATAAATTTCCAAGTTTTCTTTTGGAAATTCTGAGATTAATCTCAAAATTTCAGGGATTTTATGGCACAAATGTACTTTTCCTTTTCTACTAGCAACCACTTTAATATGCCATCTTACAAATATGCTTCTTCAGGATGCTACTTACTTAAAAATGTGTGATTTTATATCACAAAGCTGCACCAAACTCCAATATTTATTGATGCTCTCCTTGAGCAAAAAGTCCAGGTTGGACTGTAATGACTTCCTGTGCTTGAGCGACTGGAGGGTGAGGTCACTCACCAGTAACTTAGTTTGACGTTTCCATGCTCGGAGCCAGCTGCAGCTCAGGACACGTCTGTCTGATTACGGCTGTGGCCTGCTGTAAACTCAGATCTGCCTTTATGTCCCGCTGCAGAACATGAAACTAAAAAGATTTGGCAGGATTATCCTCTGGAACCCGAAAGCTAAGGCGCGATCTGAGCCCAAACTTCTCAAAGTGTCCGCCTCACTTCGCCGCTTCCTTTGAGAATATGGAAATTTAATGGATATGTGTGTGTGGGGGGAAAAAAAGACTCCAAAATGCTGCAGGTGTGCACTGCAACAACAACACTTTGTTTCCATGACAACAAGCTAAAGTTAGACATAAAGAGGGCCACAAACGGTGATGACGAAGTCTGGCGTAGGAAGCGGGGATTCGGAAATGTAATCAGTCGACAACAAAGCTGGAGTGGATAGTATCTGTTTTCATTTCATATTGTTTGCCATCTAATGAAAAAAAAGTAACAAGTATGATACAGTTTGTCATTTATTTTAACAAACCAAAAATTGCCTTCAAAAGAGGAAAAAAATAATGCTAGAGCTGGAGAACTGCGAAGGGGCGAAAAATTACAAAATGGAAACTTTCTCTGGAAATTATTAGAGTTCAAGGGAATTATATATTAGGGACGGTTAATTTTGAGAAATTTATCACACAGGTTAAATATTTTAATCGCATTTTGTCCTGACCAAATTGCGTTTTCGCTGCGCTCGTAAATTGGAGACACAAACGTCCACAGTGATGGACGACAAACTCCTTCGTCTCGCAGCACTGAAACTACCCAAGCTAATTACGTTTTCGCGAATAAAGCCGACGTCGTTTACGTCAGCAGAAGTAATTGGAATTTTGACATTTCCTACATTTCCCCAGAAACGTCCAGAGATTATAGTTTTTGGAATCCAACCCACACCATGATACTACCACGCCCGCTGGATACCTTTAAAGTCAAGAATGCCAGGGTTTTGTCTCTCAAGTTTCTATTTTTGATCTCATCTGTCTTCACTCGTTCCAAGTATTTTCATGTGACCGTTATCAATCTGCAGACAGGCAGCTATGTTTTCTTTAGAGATAAGCATCTTTACTTGACAAGGTTTGATTTTTTTTAATTATTATTTTGGGTTAGTCTAGCCTAGGCATCACACACGGTCCCATCAGCCTGTCCTTCATTATTCATGGACAGAAAAGCGCTGACCCAGTCTGAGCCAGGTGGGTTCCTGCGTTGCGGCATCCCCGTCAACGCACACGTCGGCGTTCCCTCCACCGCTGCAGACCGACACAGTCTGACTGACTGCGTGTCTGTCGCTTTGGCTTCACACAACCAGACCAGACGCCAAAGCAGAAACGCGTGCAGACAGAATGATGCAGAGCAGGCTCGACCAGACGCAAGCGTCCCGCGTTTTCGTTTACTCTGATGTGGCAGCAGATTAAAGCGCCTCTCGGGTAGCTCCAGCTCTGGTTTATGTGTGTGTTGACGGGGATGCCACCCAGCGCGGGAAACGGCAAAGCTGGAGAACCCGAGCGACCTCTGGTAAAAATCCTCCTGGTGGGAGAACCACAGGGCTGAAACCAGTTAGCGGCGGGAATCAGAGGGGACTGACTTTCCTGTTTATATCAGCTCAAAGCAGAGAAACCTTACATCAGTCATAGTTATTTACACTTTCTCTTTATTTCTGTCTGAACTGGTTTTACTGAACAATCAGAGAAAAAAAACATCTGGGTATGAATAAATAAACATTTTTCATGCGGTCTCTCTGTCTTTTTTAATTATGAATGTTCTTCACCCCTAATCTTCAGATCTTTCCATCTGTAGGCCTAATTAGTTTACATAAACACTTCATAGGAGTTGAACATCATTTTAAATCCTTGTGTATTGTTTTATCTTTGGATGCACGATATCGACATTAATGTCCAATAAGTAAAGCCGGGTTGTTTAGCTGAAGCAGAGAAGCAATGTTGGCATTGTGGTTAAGGTAAATATCACTTATCAGGATTAACAGCAATATTATTATTGGACATCAGATATCGGCTCAGTTTTTATATCAGAGCATGTTTTTTTTCTAATTAACTTTTATTTGTCTAATTCCTCATCCACACAGAAAAAAAGAGTTGTACCTGCTAACTGAACTGTATGGAAATGGGTTATGTAAATAAAATATTGTCTAATGTCACTAAATACAGATTTCTATCCTGCTTGTGCGGACGATGCCAACAAGCAAGCACAAGTAAAACAAAATGGATCCTTGTTTTTGAAGAATCACCTTGTGAACACAAATGAGACTCGTCTTAAACTTTTGGTTCCTCTTAATCAACACCTGGACAGAAAACTACATAGACTACTGAAGTCACTGACGTTCCCTAAATTAATAAAACAAAAAAAGTATCAATACCAGCTTGGGAATATTGGAAAGTGCCACTAGGTTCACTCCTGGCTAAAATTAGCAGATAAAAACCACAGAGCTCCTGTAGTAGTCTCCTTTGACTGATGAAAACCACAGTTTGGCTTCATTCAGGTGGTTATAACCAAACACCAAACCGGGTTCCAGCACTTGTTGCCAGAAATGGCTCAGTTATGTCATCCTGGAGCTGCAAAACCACACAGACACCCGCTGAGGTGCAGCCAGGCAGAAAACAAGCCTGAGAAGACTCCAACAAGTCAGAAGTTTTGTGTAAATCACATCCGCTTCATTTGATCAGTCGGCAGTTTGGAGCAACCCTCGACAAACCACCCTGGCAGTGATTTAGTCCTCTGGTGGAGGACCCTTTGACTAGTGATGGAGGGGTCAAGCAGAAGAACAGGCCTGTTACTGAGGGCCTTCTGGGTTGGATGGAAGAGGAACGCTCTGTGGATCCTTTCATTAATGATCCATGTTCAGAGGGAAGTGCTGCAACATCAACCGCCTTGTGAGCTAAAGCAGATGGCGTCAGATTAGCATCTAAATGGGGCCCCGCAGATCCACGGGCGGCCCTCGGCTCCTCACAGCTTCCCTGCGGTGGGTATAGGTGAGCTCAAGGTTCAAACCAATAACTGGAAACCAGAAGAAGCTGAGGATTGGACGTCACTCCGGTGATTCCACCCTGCTTCAGTCCAGATGTTACCTTAAAGCTAGAACAGCAGGTAAACACGCCTAAGATGTCAATCAGGTGTAGAGCTGCTAAAGACAGGACAGACTCCGAGATAACATCAGGGCGAACTCGATCTCGGCTTTGAACTTCACGTCGGAAATGTTTGGACTTGCAACGCGGTGCGGGTGTCGGCAGCGAGGTAAATCTGCTTCTTTCAGTCCCCCATGCCTTGAGCTCAGCCAACCATGAAGACGTCTGGATGGTTTTCCTGCCTGACACGGGAAAATGACCGACTGTAATCAAATTAAAACGCATTCATGCACATTGAAAACTAGCAAAACATTGAGTCATGTGGAAACTTTCTGGAAGATTAGGGGCATGGCAGAAACGCAAAAACTTTCAAGGATTGAGAGTTTACCGCTACTCTGCTAAATGTGCTTTTAAAGGCATAAAAACTGTTTTTAAAAATTAAAGTTTACTTATTTTTTTTTTGCCCTAACATATTTAAAATATTAATTCATAAAATCCCAATTAATGAATTCAAATTTTAAAGCTTGAAATCTTTGTCTAATCAAACTCATTTTGGAGTTAAATGACACTTTCTACATCCGCGACATCTCCTAGTGCTCTAAAATAAAAACCAGAGGCTGCTTTTCTTACCCAGGTTTATGCTGGCTGGTTCAAAATTCACTATATTGCTCACTTTTGCTTGGCATTAATCATAACCTTGACCAGAAACCAAACATCTGAGATTGTTCACTGAAGGATTTCGAGCGCAGAAGCACCAATCAGAGGAATTTGATGTTGCAAGAGGTCAAAGGTTGAGTTTTACTCTGTGTATTCCCAGGTCAAACTGTAAAGAAAAGAACGCTTGTCTCTAGCAACACAGAGATCCACACAGTGGTACTGGAAGGGGTCATTCCATTCAGGGGCTGGTTTCCATGGCAGAGGTTCCCATGGTGAGGGGGGCCCCTTCGATGGCCCCAATAAAGCCGTGGGCACCGTCAGTGCTTCCAAACAGCTCATTACGGCCCGTCCATCCGGGCTGGAGGAGGCTTGTTAAATCAGAGCAGAGGAGGACAAGACCAACATTCTCCCTCTTTTAATTAGTGCATCGCATACTTCACAAGTGGAGCGCCTGAAAACTAAATGCGAAAGGTGTCTGACAAGAATACGAAAACGGAAAAAAATACAGATCAGGCATTTTTACAGGCAATTGCCAACAGAGATGTTAGACCTGCTGATCACCAGTTAGAGCCGATGAAACGATCAGTATGGAGGAAGACTAAGACAGAACGCAAAAAGATGTGAGCAGACTTTTTACTCTATCCCGCTATCTAAAGTCATAGCTGTTTATGTGGCCCTGTAGACTCCAGTCTTCATGTGCCATCCTAGACACTGATCCACCTCCATCTGTTTCCATGTTTCACTCAGAGCCATGCCCGACGTTCCCATGATTCTGGGAATCCCATTCATCCTAAAATTCGAGCCTGACCAGCAGATGCATTCAACCGTGCACGCTAACACAGTCAGGACATGTTAAAGCTTCCAGCCATGAAAAGCAATTTAGCTCCGCATCCCTGTGGGATTTATCTCCACGGTTCTCCTCACACACCGAGATCCCACTAAGGCGTGGAGGAAGCTGCTAGCCGCTCGGTGCTAGCTGGACTGCTACACAAAGCCTCATTGAGTCCTCCAGGACACAGCGCTCCATGTGTTGGAGCAAAGAAGCTGCCAACCCACTGTTTGTCAAAGGACGAGGAGGAAAACAACCCAGCTGTTTGGCTTTCACATCTGGAAACCATAACCCCGCGTCGCTCAGCCGATAAGTGAGCGCTAGGCTAACGCCGTGTCCGCAGCCCACGCAGGAAACGGCCCCGGCTCGTTCGCAGTTTCTTCCCACTCTCTGTTGGTCACAAGAGGCCCAAAATAGCTTGGGGTTTGATGGACATGTTGAGGGAGGAAAGTTATGGCTCCCAGGAGGAATCTTCAAAACCGCAGGCTACATGGAAAAAACACGGAAAGACATGGAAACAAAATGAAGAATGGGGTTATGGGAAAAAAAATAGCACAAGAAAGCAACAAAGGCTCATACAACACATCAGTTTAGGTTATTTTAAAACTATATACAGAATATTATTATTACGGCACATCTATAGTTATGGTTTTATACTGAAACAGAGCCAAGCTAGCTTCATTTTTTACTGGTTAAGATCCCAAAAAAAAAAAAAGGAAATTCAGCCATAAACTGCCTTGTACACGAAGTACATCGTAGGAAACTTTTCCACATCATGTCAGGATTTAACCACATACATTCAATGGTTTTTATTGGGGTTTTATGAGTTCAAAGAACACTAAGTCCCAAATAACTCCAAAGTGGAAGGAAAAGGTTTAATTTTTAAATAAAGTTAGATCTTTTTCATCCTCTAACAGGTTTTCTTACACTTTTTTTTCCTGCATTTAGCGCCGACATGAGGAAAATCTCCCCCATAGCATGACGCTACCACCACCATGCTTCACACAAGTGGACTAATCTGGATTTTTACTTAGGAGCATTGGACTGAAAGTGTTTTTTATTAGCAAAACATTCAGAAAATGTTCCTCTGATCTAAAAGTACAGTGAAGTTTGCGGTCGGGAAGCGACAAAGCGTATGTACAGCTGCAGGAGCCAGCAGCACATTAACCATCAGATGTCAGCAGGCAGTTGCTGGCAGCTCCCTGCTTCAATTAGGGCTGTGAAACCACAGAGTGCGTAAAAACCGAATGATACGCAATTACCTCACACATAAACTTCCTGTTATAGCTCGGCGTGAACATGGAGGGCTTTTCTCCAAAACAAGAAAGCTAGTTTTGAGGAAGCGCCGACGTCGTTCAGGGCTTCCTGGAGTCCAGCCAGGCCAGGCCTTCCACTCTCAGGAGACTTGTTCTCTGTTCTGCAGCGTCTCATGTACAGGCAGCTGCAGGAGCTCGCCGATTACCTAACAAGGCTAAAAAATAAAAAAAAAACTCCCAACGAGATCGGGAAAGCCTGGGAGAATATTGAGAAAGAAAGCGAGTCCTTTCTCTCGGACAGCGTCATCATCCGTGAGGAATGAAATGTGACGCCGGCTGTCAGGGCTGGTTTGGGGAAAGTGGCCACCAGTCAGCCGTGGTGCAGGCAGAGTGTGGATGACTGATTAGAGAGGCCGTGCTGGAAGCCAGCAGGTCACAGGGTGGAGCCTCGCGCCCGATAAGGACACGGCACATTCAGGGTTTTACTCACCTTGGAATGCTAACCGTATCAGCTGGTTTCATTACTAATATTCATGGGTTTACAGTTATGTGTAGAGATGCTGATCAAACTTTGGATCTTAAACATGACCATTTATGAATCCCTGAATATGTTAGGATCGGTCTGAAGGCTGCAGAACATGTTCATCACATTTCTTTGCACAAAATTTTCTCAGATAATGAGATTTCAGTCTGCTTAGTTTTGCCTACTTTGAGCTGTTGCCACCCCCCACGCCCCCTCCCAACTCAATGTTTACACTTGCATGTGAAAATGGCTGCAAACAGATGAGCAATTATACGTCCGAACATCTTTGAAAAGCAAAAGTGGAGCCTCCTGCACAACCAACAAGAATGCAGCGAGTGGTTTCTGGATGGTAAGTCAACAGCAAAACCATATATTGTCTTTTCCAGCAGCCGTTGTACAGCGCACACAGCGAGAAAACCAGCTGATCAAACTCCAGGGGCTTCACTGGAGTTGCTAGGTAACGGGCAGCATCACAAATCAGCGCCTGCCGATGTGCAACATTACATTCCGGAGGTTTTGGAAATGGCTTATTTTTCCAGACACCAAAAAACATGAAGTTACTGCCAAAACCTAAAACTCCGCTGGATGTTTTTTCCTCTTAGAAGCAGTACAAACCTAAACGGAAATATAAAAATTAGCAAAATGTGAACTTTAGATCCCCTTTAAGCAGGTGAAAGAGGTGGAGGGTTATCCAGGTCAGGGTGCCGTTTGGCTCCTCTGACGTCTCCACATTGGATTAAACTGCTCTCTCAGTCAGGACTTAATCACCTCCTGAAGCACAGTTCTGCCACCTCCCATTAGGCACCTGAGGCCCAAAGAGCCTCAGAAAGGCAGAGCAGCAGTAGACCGACACACGACCCAACACTTCGGCACCATAACCCACCCACCAGCCACTCCAGTAACCTCAGTTTCGCTCCACAGCCGACATGAGGCGTCACATCGACATGTTCGGGTCAATAACATCCACACAGAAACCCCTGGAGGTAGGAGGTGGACTCAACCTGCTGGTGCTGATTAGGGTCATTTCAATTACTCCCACTAGCGATTAGACTCAGCCCAATCTGGTGTGATGGGAGGAGGGCTGTGGCTAAAACTTGATACACAGCTAGCCTGCTGAGCTAATGACCTTAGTCAGCTTCCATTTGGTTGAGAAACATTTAATCTCCGTTACATGGGGAAAGTAGTCAAGAGTACAGAGTTCATTCCCAGTTCCTGCCATTGTCTTAATAATATCTGATTTCATTTTTTTAGAATTCCCCCCATAAAATACTTCACACAGATTAAAACTAAATAATTAATTTTTATCAGATCGTGTCCAGGAGGGGAACGCTGTGAACCGTTGCTGCATGAAGCAGCTAAAATGTACCTTTAAACAAAGCGAATTGTTAGCACAGTGAAGCGTCTCCATTATGCTAACTCAACTAGCTAGCTTTGACCCAGGCTTCATTCAACAGCTGAATGAAGTGCTAATGTTAGCTAGTAGATGAACTAGAATAATAGCAGGTTAACAAAAAAATGAAGTTTTAGTAAAATTACGCTTGCTCAAAATGCTTTTGCTTTCTCATTAAATGTTTAAACATCAACTTTTTTGGACTTCTTGTAGCGTTTTCCTGTGTTCTAGACAGTGCTAATGCTAAGGGTGCCACTCCAATTTTGTTATATTCTAGAGACATGACGACAAATAAAATAATCTTACGTCTTATTTCTTATTTTTATTTCTGTCTTGGTCCTAAACAGCACAAGAGGTCAAATAATTTGTCAGAAATGCGAGTTCTAAACTACCACCTCTTCAATTTTCTGTAGCAGCTAGCTGTGCTAGCCTGTTAAAATTTGCTTCATATGAACAAAAGGAGGAAATTCAGTTTCACCAGTGTTATTATTTATGTGTAATCTCAGAAATTATGCTACAGAAAATATCTTTTCAATTGAAGTCTTTACAGTATATGAAACAGTAATTTTTCTAACTTCCTCCGACAGCTAGCTGTGCTGTTGAGCTAACGCTAGCCAGTACGTAAACATAGATAAGCAGATATTTTTCATTTCTGACGTTGTCCAGTTAGTGTCAAACTACTTATAATGTATTTTTACAATTTTCTGTAATGCTAATGTTAGCTTGACGCAAGCGGTCACTGGAGATAGAGTTGGTTTTATTCATGCATGTCTTGGTGGTGCTCCTACTGCATTCAAAAAATACATATTTCTGAAAATCCTAAATGGTTTTCAAACCTTTATATTTTTTACACATAAAAGTAAAAAAAAAAAAAAAAGTGTATTCAGCACCAAATGCAATCTAGAACCAGCTTCTGCTGCAAGAATGGCTGAAAACACAGCATAATACCACCACTACAATGTGTCACCATGGCGACGGTGGGTTCAGGGTCAAGGCGCATAAATCCTTCAGCAAAAACGGCATGAAATGACGGATGATCCCTTCTGCCTGTTCATCTGAAGCAATGCAGCCTCCTGCCTGCTGCAGGTGAGATTCCTGGGCAGGGCCGGTGCAGATGGCCGCTGGCAGCACCTTTCTAGATCATCAGCTCAAAGATGGACACGCTTTCATCCATCATTTATAAATTCCCTTTCTCTTTGATTTTCTGATTTGCTGCAGCGGACGTTGCATGCTGCAGGGAGAGCCGACACCGGCCGGCGGCTTTCAGCACCTTGCAGGCGTGGACCAGAACAAAAGAGGCAGCAGCAGATGCAGCAGCAGCGAAACACAACCAGCTCAAAGATTTTAAAGCTCCGTGTCAGACAGAAAACAGGTTTAGGAGATGAGAACTAACAAATCACATCTGATAATGAAGCCACACAGCTGCACATTAAACGCAGCAGCATTGCTCCACACTGAGGCTTCACAAACTTTTCCATCTCCCAAACAACGCCGCGCTGCAAAGCGACAAACTCCCAACAGCCCTAAAATGTCTTCATTCTGATTAAAAACCATAAACAACGCGGTTCATGTCTTACCTGCAGGGTTAAGCTGCTGAGCGGCTCTGACACTAATACCCTTGTGTGTGTGTGTGAGTGGAGCTGCAGTCACAATGAGAGCGCTGAGGGCCCGCAGGGCCAGCCCTCTTGCAAATTCAGCTACCGTAAAGCCTCCAATAGGCGCGCAGGGAGGGGAATCCCGATTAAAACTCGCGCAGCATCACTTGGCAGCAGATGTGCAACAGATGCATGCCTCAATGCATGCAGACAGGGTGCTGCAGAGGTCTGAACGCGACCGTTTCGGCCTCTCTCTACTGCGAACAGAGAGGAGATCCCAGTCTGGGTGTGGCTGTTGCTGAGGAAAGATGGAGAGAAGAGGGAGGAGGGGGAGCAATGATGGAGGGAGGAGGGGGAGGAGAACAGAGGAGCTACAGTGTCCTGCAGGTGAGGCGTGGCGGGAAGGCTCTCAGTCTGCAGCTCCTGCGAAAAATTCACCACCAGGATGAGCTGGAGACAAAACTGATTCAAAAAACCTAAAACAAAGAAATAACAAATATGTGGTTTTTAATGACAGAATAATTACAAATATCCTTTATTGTCCCACTATGGTGATATTTCTGTGCACCAGCAGCAGAGTGTCAGGCAATAACAGCAAAAAGATTCATACAAAGAAAAAAACTGAAAGAAATTCAACATAAAAACAGTGGAGGTGAAAAAAAAAATGAAAAAAAGAAACTCCAGTCCAGGAGAATTTTAAACTGAGTTGATTTATGAGGCATAAAGATTTTTTTTAAAAATGTATTCACCAGAGAGGCAACAGTTTTCTCTGTATCCGGGGATGATGGAATCAAATGAAAACTCATTTGTCTTGCTACTGACAGTCAGCACGCTGGACTGCTGCCACCTACTGCCGGAGAGTAGACACTGCAACTTTATACAAAGGGTTTCAGGATACTTCAATTTTAGTCCAACCTATGCTTCAAAAAAAAAAAAAAAAAAGCCTGCTCGCAAGTTGGAACATATAATCGAGATGCAGGTACCGTCATATATTTATTTCAGTTTGGCACAAACCTGAGACACAAAGCAAATAACAGATCAGTTAACAGAACTCTCACATTTTAGCTTATTTATCTAAAATAATCAGACTTTTATTATAAATGATTTAAATTACATCAGCCAGATATGAAATATTACAACTATAGTACCATTCTTTCAACTATTTCCCTAATTTTCTTGGTGCTGAGGGAGCATCAAACGTTCCTTCAGTCTCACTTCTGGCTCATGATGCCGCGTGCGATCAGCTCCTTCATGATCTCATTGGTCCCGCCGTAGATGGGCTGAACCCTGGAGTCCACAAACGCCCTGAAACACACACACACACACACACACACACAGAGTCAGGCTGAAGCAGACATCACTCAGGCCCCCACCACCCCCAGTTGCTCCACCTACTTAGCGATGGGATACTCCCACATGTAGCCCCAGCCTCCGTGGAGCTGCAGGCACTGGGTGGCCACCTTGTTCTGGAGCTCCGACGCCCTGCAGTTGACAGGCAGGCGGTCAGCTGTAGGTCAGCGGCTGCTAGCCGGCTACTAACCGTCTGC
Source organism: Brachyrhaphis terrabensis (assembly GCA_903067065.1). Classification (NCBI taxonomy): domain Eukaryota; kingdom Metazoa; phylum Chordata; class Actinopteri; order Cyprinodontiformes; family Poeciliidae; genus Brachyrhaphis; species Brachyrhaphis terrabensis. Next base: position 51,023 of record CAEGAG010145318.1, read on the forward strand.
TAGCACAGATTTCTCACCAGAACTTGGCCATGGAGGCGGTGGTGGGGTCCAGGCGGCGCTCTGAGAGGAGCTGCAGGCAGTTGTCCATGAAAACACGACCTATGCAGATCTCCGACTTCAGCTCTGCCAGCTTGTGCTGCACGGTCTGAACATGATAGAGGACTAGTTTTTAGAAAGAACTTAAGAATTGAAGCAAATAAAGAACCTTTGGAAGAAGGTAGATAACATCTGCAAAGCAAGCCAAACTGAAGGCCTCTTCTGTAAGCGTACAGTGTGATTCACTTTAACTGGAATTATGTGCTTTACATGAATCACTTCATTCTCACTGTTAAGTACGGTGGAAGATCTGGGATGCTGTGGGCCTAGTTTTTTTTCAAGTTTCCAGGAAACTTTGCTAGACAGCATGGCATTGTGTCTGAATATACTTGAATTATGCAATAAAAGACTATTTAATTTAAAGGATTTTAGGAATTTTCACCAGGGCAGCCAATAATTATCTTACATGTCCACAAAAGACTGGTTCAGGGTTTAACTGGAGGGGCAACCAAACCTCTTATAGTTGAGATAGTAGTCAAAAAGTCTGGTCCTGCTAAAAATTTGTCTTGCAAAAACAGAAGAAAATCCCGGACAAGCCCCCAAAATATTGCTATATATATATATATTGCTGATCAAGTGTGTTAGGGGAATTAAACAGACCTGGAGGTGAGCGACAGTCTTCCCAAAGGCCTTCCTCTGCAGAACGTAGTTCCTGGTCTCCTCAAACATAAACTCACAGCTGGATATGGCCATGTCAGCAATCAACAGACGCTCCTGGCAGCAAAAGCCAATACTAAGGGTCAGGTTTCAGGAGGATGTGTGTGTGTGTGTGTGTGTGTGTGTGTGTGTGTGTTTGTATGTATGGGTGTGTATTCAGACCTGTGGCAGCTCATTCATCAGGTAGTAGAAACCCTTGTTGAGTTCTCCCAGCAGAGCACTGGCTGGGAGA
>CAEGAG010145342.1:0-18327 GCA_903067065.1 Brachyrhaphis terrabensis
TATATATATATATATATATATATATATATATATTTTATATATATATATAATGCAATTTTTGCAAGAGCATTTAAGTATTAAACTCTGATCCACAGAGTTTCTTCCAGTTGTGACAAGCTGCTACGTTCAATAAAACATCAAATCTAGTGACACATTAACAGCTGATAGACGTTGCCTCTAGTCAACATAGCATGGAGTTTTCCTTTGGGCTCATGTATAAAATGCTGCAGTCTCAGTCAGGCTCTATTTTGATGACATGAAAAACAGCTAAAAGAAATATATTTTTGAAATGTTAAAAAAAGATGAAAGACACAAAGATACAAACAGTTTCCAAACGCCTTTCTGTAAGTAACACTGAAATAAAAAGTGACATATAAATCACAATCTCTGCATCTTTTATTCTGACTCCTATATTGATGCAGTTTGCTCCTGCCACCTCTCCAGAGTCTAATTCCTCTGCCTTCTGCTTTTTATCATTAAATCATAGCGAGACAGTTGTGAAAAACATCTGCATTCTGCCATGATCACAATAAAACTTGATTAGTCACTCTCGTACGCTGTGCCACAAATACAAACTCACAAAGATGCATAAATTTCAGTCACATCTGACCCATTTCCCAAATTGCAAGCTTGGATGAAAGGGCACGTTGTGTGTGTTTGTTTATTTGTTTATGTACATAAGTTATGTCTAACACTAGGGTGCATCTTGTTGTTCATTCACAGAACAAGGTTTGGGTTTGTGATTATTAGTGCTGTTTGTTATTTTGAGATTTTTTTGTTTTAACAGGGCTTATGCAGATTTATAGATGCAATACATATATTGAAAATGTGTTCAGATATTCTTTTAATGTCTTGTTCACATCTGGGAATTTTTTTTCTTTTGTTTCATTAAAAACACAAATCATTGTATGATTGTGGAGCTTATTCTCAAAAGACATACCGTCTCTAAAGAGATACTTTAAACTTGTCAGCTAAGGTAACAAACGTGGCTTCTTTTCTCCTCTTACACATTTTTTTTAAGAAACCACACATCAGCCGACTTCTAATAAATGAAAAAGCACACTTGACACCTTACTTTATTTTGCAATCTGGGATTTTTTGAAAATAGACAAATTTGTAAATTTAATGTGCTGTTGAATACAGTAAAAAAAAATTAAAAAATTTGAACATTTGCATTTTAATGACATGTCTCTTTAAAAGAGTTAAATGCCATCTGCTAAGCAATCACATTATCCATGGAGGAGATGTTAAGTGGAAACTGACTTTTAGCACAAGAACACAACTATTGAAAAAGTATACAAGCTTTACCACTGCACACACTATATTTTACTGATTTAGCTCATGGATTTTATATAATTCTAAATTATATAACAGTCAACACATATTGAATTCAAATATGTTTAGCAATATTACTATTACACATATTGATTTGCATTGACAGTATTTTTAGGATATACTGTGCAGCTCTAATATTGAATTGTATTAAATAACATAAACCAGTTGTCTCATTTTTTTAACCAAGACCATGGAAATTCAGGGAGGTAATTAGAGCACACACCTTTTATTGGGTATTAGAATTTATTTCACCCCTAAAACCTACATCTTTGCTAAGTACCCTAACCCTAACCCTTCCCTCCTTAGAATCTCTCTTCTTCTAGTGCCTGAAGTCAGGCTAAAATTGCAATCAACAGGCACACAGCTAGTTGAGCTAAGTAAGTCTGACACAACAACTGCCTAAAGCTGAGAACTTGAAATGCAAACACTGCCTGAGCATGTATACCACATTTCTACATGGCAGCACCATCTAGCTGTCTCAAAAAGCTTTCCAACTCCTTAAGATTGGTATGCGGTGCACCAACTGTGGCATATGGGATTTTACATTGTACATTCCAGTCTCTCAAAACTGAGAAAAAAAAAACATTAACTAAACAGACTGAACTGACTTTTTGAGAAGGATGAAATTTCATCTATTATAAATGCTATCTAACACCACCTGGGGCTAAATACGGACATCTTGGCCTCTTCTTCTCTTTTATCCTCTGTACCCTGCAGTGACCTCTTGCCTTTTCTGATGAAGCTTTCACCAGCCTTTCGCTTTATGTCTCCCACTGCCTCCTTATTCCAACTTCAGTATGTTGCTAAATCACCTGGCTTGCCTGAGTGAGAACTGTGACACGGTTGTGGTTCTCCTCTGCGCCTTAAGCAGAGCTGAAGAAACCTGTGCAACTGCCACAGAGCATTAGCTACAAAGTTAACTACTACTGACTCACTCTTCAGTTCCACCCTCTGCCGACATCTACAACCATAAAATGAGAGACACAGCAATTCTTCTCTATGTGTGTCTCCTGCATCAGGATGAAGGATTTGACACTCAGAGACAGTTAACTATAGAGCAGAGCGGACGAGGCCCTGAGCACTGAATGGGAAAGCTTGATGTGTTTATGAGTTACAGTCCATGTGATCTAGGTGCGGCACTCACCACACTGTCCTCTGAAGTCCCCGTTCTGTGGCACTTTCTGTTATGGAGTGTGTTTAATTTTCATTTAATTCGCAACAAATTCTGATGAAATAATTTGTTAAAAAATTATGTGTACATGTGCAAAATAAATAATAATCAAAGCGTGTTCTGTGATTCATAATAACCTACAACCCTATTAGCCGTCATGAAATCCTATTTGTGATTTCATTACATCAAATAGGTACAGAAGCACACATTTGTTTAGTTGGCTCTCTGTTTATCTTGTGGAAATAATGGCTATTTACACAGCCATGATTATCCGGCTTTGAGGGATCAAGTGTAAATCGATGCAGCAGGGAGGTCTGTTTGACGTTGGCAGTTGATGTGAATTTCTCAAATTTGAAAGATATTTATGCAATTGTGAAATGGTTGTGACTTTTTTTCCTCCTTATAGCAGACAAGAAATTAATTCTCTTCCCTCTGTTCATCAAATTAACAGTCTGTATAGTTTGTTGGCTTTTTGAACTCTGGGGGTCACATTCCTGCCCAGGCAGATTGATTTTTCACGCAAAGGTGAAGATTTTTTTACAGATTTAAATCAGGTGAGTTGTGTCACACTGGCGAACAGTATTTATTGGTTTATGCAACAAAAAATTATTTTACATTGATACATTTTTTACTCATTTTTCTTTGTGGTCTTTCGTAGCCCATAGCAGAAGAACTAAGACAAAATTGCTGAGTTGGAAAAAGAAACAATCATAAATATGTTGCCAAAAATTGGGTATTTTTAAATTATTTCTGTCTCCGCTGCTCTTATGTGAAAAGAGTTCTTATGTTTAAACTCTGAAAAATTGGGGAAACTGTTCTATCTTCCCAATAGCCAATTTTCTATTTATGTTCCTGTATTGCTTTATCTGTCAAATGCGATTTTTTCTTCATTTTTCTGTTTACACTTCAGTACATTTCTTGTTGTAATTCTATTTAGCTGTAGTAAAAGAAGAAACAAAACATATATTATGTATATCCCTCATTAAACTGGTACTTAGATGGGAACTTTCAGCTCTGCTAAATGTAGCTTTGCATTTTATTATTATTAATTACTAAAACAGTGAAAACTGACCAGGACCATTAGCCCTTATTTTGAGGCAGAAAATAACCAGTATTAGTTTTCTCTGTGTAGGGTCATAAACTAGACCTAAATGAAAGTAGCAACTGAAGAGATACATTTTTATAGCAATTACAAAATGTTTTTTCTTGTCATGGGACATCAAATATCAAATGTTCTTTTTGTTTTTTTTTTGAGAATAACGACTTTTGAGGTAAACAGGTGCTTTTCTTGACCTAATGGACTGAAATATTTAGCTTTTGTAGTTTTATTCTTGTGCAAGATATCCTCCAAAATGACACAAAGACACAACGGATTGGGCGGCCACTACCATAATGAGATCAACATCATTAGCCATGTTCTTGTCCCTTGTGCCATTTTCAAAATATCCAGGTCTTATCTCTGTTGCTAATGTTTCTACTTCTCAAACTATATTTCTTAATGTAACAACCAAACATGCTTTTACATGAAGTAACTTGTTCATGTTTTGTTTTTTTTCTTCAGAAACCTAAATGTTAAAGGACTCTAGGATAGATAAAAAAAAACAACATTACCAGAGACTCTTCCTCTTTGGCAGTTTCTGCCATCCTGACCATTGTTCTCTGCAGGCCTTTGTTCAAATGACATCCTCATGAAACTATTTTATCAGGCTTTCACTCTTTTTATACAAAGGCTTTATCAAACAACCTTTATTTTCACTTGGGACAATCTATTTTCTAGGTCTTTTGATGCAATGACAAAGACGTCTGTTTTTCTTCTGCGAGTCCAGCTTACTTGGTTGCCTGATAAAAGGAGTGCAGACACACATATCATGGAAAGACAGACGCATTCATGCAGTCATCCATTAGGTCATTTTCTATACCAGCTTACTCCTGTGCAGTGTGGTTCCTTTTTTCTAGTGGTCAATGGCTGAGAGGCAGTTTACACACTGGACATGTTGCCAGTCCATCATAGTCCACCGGCGCCACCACAGAGACATGTAACGTTGAAACGCATACTCATACCTCAGGGCAATTTGTGATATTATCCCATCATGCATGGTTTTTAACCACTGGGAGAAACAAGATTACTCAAGATAGGCCCATGCATGCTCCATAACAGCATTCAAACTTGACGCAGACACATTCTATGCCTCAAACTTCTTGCTATAACAAGACTACATCAAACACCAAAGCCACCATGCAGCTCTAACAGTAAATGAATCTGGTTATGATCCAGCACAGCAGATGTTTAATGATTTTGAATCCGAGTGGGAAACTCATAGTTGCAAGAAAATGTTCCAAAACCTAATATTGTAACTTATCAAGCTTTATATGAATATATCTCCCTCTAATATGAAGTATTAATTTCAATGTTATTTTACACTTGACATGGTCAAGCAGAGATGTTACCATGCTGATTATTCATTGTAAGTTATAAGCTCCAAAAGCGCTAATTTAAAAACGATTTTCACCTAAGTTGCTGCTTTGAATGCTAAAAATTTTTTTTTTCTTTATATTGCACTGTTCCTTTTGACATTAACAACAAATTAGTTGAAATTTAATTGTCTGCTAATTAGAAAAGATCATTATGAATGTGTGTTAAACTCATAAAATTTGGTGAAAATATAGAGCTAATCCAGTACATAAGCTTCTTTATTATCCAAAATAATTATGATTTAAAGCTTAATCCGACTTATCAAAGTGCCTAATACAGTGGACAAAAACTTATTACTCTGATGTTGCAGGATACAAAGAAAATGTAGTTAGTATGAGGTTAGAGTAGTCTGATCAAAGGGGAACAAAATAAATAAATAAAATTCAAACTTAACCCATATGTTCAAACAAGTGCTTTGCAGTTATAGCATAACATTAAAAACTGTTTTTGAATACTGAATGGATGAAACTGTAATTCAATACAGAAACTAAAATTATGTACTGGAAAAATACAGGTCATGTCTCCCAGTAGAAAATATTGTTTGATAACTGCATGAGAAAGACTAGATGTGCCTAAAGATTAGAAAACACAACTACTTTATTCTTCTATGGACTTAAGAATGTAAAATGTCATCTTTTAATACTTAGAATTTCTTGTGAATAATTCGAGTTGAAAACAAAAAATACTAGTTTGGTTAAAAACAGCCCCTTGTTCAACATTTGTTTCGAGGGTCTGGACCATTGGCTAGTGAGAGATTATTGCTTGCTGGAGGCGTGGAGTCAGTTTAAGTTTAAAATTTTACTCAATTTCTAAATGTTTGGCTGTACGCAATATAGTTCATTCCATGAAGATTACCAGAAATTGCCTGTAAACGACCATCCTTCACTGCGAAGAGAGAAGTGTTGAACCAACTGAGATGGCTGTTGATGTTGATTCAGCAAGCGTGGCGAACACGTACTGAATGCCTTCTTTCACTCCCTCCGCTGCCGTTGCTTGAACTGCAGTCAGACTGCAATTCTAAAACAGCGCAGAAAATCAACGTCAGTTTTCACAACTCCTCCTTCTGTTTGCTGATTAGCCCGGTTGGAATTGTTCTGGAGAAATCCAGCTGAATGAGAGAAAGCCCAGAAGGAGCGTTGTGTAGGAAGGCAACGGCCAGGGTGCATGCAGGAGGTTTAGAGACAATGCTGACCAAGCAGACCCACTCATACCTTAGGCATGACTCTCTGATGCTTGTGACATGTTATGGGTGCAGCTCTCCTCCCAAGTAGTGTTTGATCACCTAATATCAAAGATACGATTTCATCTAAATCCTATAGACAACAGCAGCACGATTTTGATGTATTTTATTTTTTCAATGCTTTTTGTTTTAATGTGTACACATTGTATGCTGCTGTACAAATACAAATACACTATCATTTTGAAAAAAAAAAAGATAAATACTTATCAATCACTGATGCTTTTTACAGCTAATAACTGACATTGCCACAGTATAAAACATGTTCCAAGAAATCAAAAACATGTTTATTTTTCCTCACAGGACAGTCACAGAAAAGGCAATAGGCTGAAGTTCAAGTCCTAATAATTAATTTCATGGTCTGTAGCAACTAATCATCTGTAACATATGCGGCAGCCGGAACATTTTTATTTGTTTATATCCTAAGCAGACAGCAATTTCCTACCTACCGTTCCCATTCAAAGCAAGTTGCCGGCATAATGCAGGGTGGTGGATAGTATTTCCCAGTGCATAATTTGTTTTTGTTTGTATGTGATAGCTCGCTTGTTTGTATTCAGTGAGTCTGTGAAAGAAACAGAATACTTCTGTGTCTCTCTCTTCTCTTCACTGTTTGTTTACTTTAATGGAAAACCATTCAGGCAAAATGTAGACCAAAGCAGCATTACATGGTTGTGTACATTGTTGAATATCTAAAAAGTTATGTATTATTTCAACTTGTGCTGGGAAGCAGGTGTCTAACCACAAGGTTTCAACACTGCCAGGAGATAAACAAAAGCATGTGAATTGTTGAGATTAAAAAGAAATTAATCTTAAGTGGCCAGAATGTTGTTTTTTTTTCCCACAATGTATGGGCACCTATGTTTAAAGGTATTCTGAGTCACATCAAGTGGACCTGCAGCAAGAAAATACAACTATTTCTGTTGCAACTAAAAAATGCATTGCTTAGCAATATTTTCAAACAATACTGGGGTTTTGTACATATAAACATAAAGACAAGAGGAAACCAAAAGCAGTTTCACCTATATTAAAATGTTAAAAAAGCAACACACTGACATTCTATTTTTTGTAAGTATTACCTCCTAAAACTATGTTTGGCATATGCTACCAAAGATTTTCATTGACCCAAAAGGAAAAAAAAAATGGATAAGTTAATCAACTATATTTATATAGTTGATTAACTATATAATCAACTATGAAAAAGTTAAGCATCTCATTACTGAAAAGCTGCAGGAAAGAAAAAGATCCAGGATGAAGATTTGGAAAACAAGAGCAATCCAAAGAGTTAAAAATGGAAATTGACAACAAAGCTTTCCATTATTTTGTCTATGTAAAAGTTCACTTTTAGAGATTTATTTTTTTCTGTTAATAGCTAACATGAGCATACAAAAATGAGTTGTCCCCTCACACCTATGTTGTTTTTTCCCTTTCCATTTCCCTTTTAATGTGTTTATCATCAAACAAATCTAGTACCAGATGAGGACATTTTCTCTGTCTTTTTAAAAAAAAAGAAAACAAGTTAGCATTATTTAACACAAAGAAAAGTTGTGAAACTATTTATATATATATATATATATATTTCTTTTTTTTTTTTTTTACTTAGAGAAAACAACTATTTTAACTTATTGGTCCTTTGTGAAAAAGTAATTGCCCCCTTTGTGGCAATGACTATCATTTGGAATGATTACTGCCAATAAGTCTTTTATATCACTGTGGAGGAAAAATGCCAACTCTCTTTTGCAGAATTGGTTAAATGGAAAGAAGGGTTTTTATTCACAAGTTGTTGGCTTAAGGTCATTTTAGAGGGTCTTAATTTGTTTTAAATCTGAACATTTACACATGCTCCAAAAGTTTAATTTTGATGATTTTGAGGGAATTTGTTTTTTCTTTTCTTGATTTTTTTTAATATTGAGTTATGATGTGTTTTTCAGATGTTCAGGCTTTGCTATGTTGACAGACAGGTTATGTGTAAGTGTTTTCCTGACTGCAGATGTGGCAGTAAATTAACCTTGTGTCACTACTGAAACTAACTTTAACATTCAAAAAACTTTATTTAACCACAATTTATTTATGATTATCAAAATTATAGATAAAGGCCTGGTGGCTGCTTCCTATCTGCAGGTTGAGAAGATCCTTGTTTAGCTGAGCTATAATACACGCTTTTCTAAGTACAGCTGATGGCTTGAACTGGAAAATCAGTTTTAAGTTGCTTTGATCTAAGTGGGAAAGGTTGGACTTTCAAAAGCTGTCACTTGAATTATATATCTTATGTTTGCTTTTATAAGCATAAAACCAACAACAATGATTTTAAAAATAACATTTAAATTCATTGGCCATTGAATTTCATTGTTTTTAAGCTTTTTATCATCTTCTATCACTTGCTTTTTCTATCTTTTTGCTTTGGTCACTTTCCTTTTAATGTGTGTTTTGTTACCCACAAGATTAGAGCTTTTGCAGGCTAAGTCTTTACACTAACTGCCTGAGGGATGATGCCCTGGTTTCTATAATAAGAAAAAGGCGAGGCTGTGCATGCAGAGTATGGCTGAGGATTATCTTTTCTTGTGCTCACCTGCTGGTCTTCTCCAGCTTAACTTTGACTGACTAATCTCAACAGTCTTTTCTTGTAATGATAGACTGACGTTTACGCTTCACCTGTGAATATGTTTAAAGAAAATATCCTTTTGCAAATCTGTCTCACTGTCACACGAAGATCATTTTATAAAAATCTACAGTAAAGATGGGTGACTAACGTGGCTTTATGGTTAAACCATGATCCAATGCTAATTAACATATAATAAGGGTGACAAAAGCCAGATGGGACCAATGCACTATTTCAGGAGTATTGAGTTTTAGTTGAGCTTTAAGAATGAGCATGGCAGACCACTGGTAAAAAACCTTGTTTCTTCTCTGTGGCCATCAACAGCTTACAAGCAATTCTTGCCTAGTTGTCAACATGTCAGTGAGACAGGAAGAGCCTTCTTGTCAGTCTCCCTTGTGGTGAATTGCCGATTCACAGAGAGAATAGATTATGGGGAGAGCTTAGTTACATATATATTTAACTAGATATCAGAATTTAAAGAAAAATACAGAACAATTGTGAGTTCTATCTATTAATGAGACACATCAAGTAAATTGGAATAAGATTGTCAGAATCAGAAAAATTAATATTTGTACAGAAAAAAAAACAAAAAAACAAAACTGAGTCATCACAGTTTAGAAATAGAATATAAAAGAAAGTTTAGGAATGCAGAAGGATCTAATAAAAGTTTGTGTCTTGAATTTGTCCAACAATCTGAAAAACTGCTATGATAGAAAAAAGAACACACACCAAAACAAACAAGCAAGCAATCAAAGAATTTTTAGAGTAACCACATGTCAAATGTTCATTCATTTCACTTTATTAGGAGGAAACAGGGACCAATATAAACCCTGTCACTTAACACTAACAAATCCTACAATCAGAGTAAAACAGATGCATTTCTGTTTAGGGCTTCAGGCTTGCCACACATTCCCATAATATAAAGCTGTCATTCCTTTCTCTCAAATATTTAAAACTGGCACAAAAACATGTTTTCCAAGCCAGGGGTTGACACTCAAAATAATGTTTGCTGTTCAAGAATATCCTGGAGCCATAACTTATTACACATCTAGTAAAATAAATCCCTAGAGAGAGAGAAACAAGGATGTCTGGAAGTTACAACAAGCAATTCATTTTTTTTTCTTTTATGATGGGTACATGTATTCCCCATGCATGTACCCATAAGACGACTAAATGGCCTGTGTTCACTTGGGATTTTCTTAAAACCATCGGAATTCTCCGGCTTCACAGTTTATATTGGTTATTTCTTTCATCATGCTCTCTTACCAATATTACTGAAGAAAAACAGCATCAGGAAAAACGGGATGACAAGCAAGACCCGGTGGGGAAAAAAAGTGTCAAAATTATAATAATAGTTTAAAGTGACAACTTTCAAAAAATTATTCATAAAGCCTGCCTGCGATGGCTAGCTGGCTGCATGTAAACCGAATTAATGGCTTCTACAGCCTGTATCATCAGGAATCTCATAAACCATTATGGCTTTGAAGTCTTTGCTAAACCTCCCATGAGTTCAGTGGCTTATCACATAAATGATTATTGACTTCTCTGTGAGTTATCAATACCATCAGTGCAGTTTTCCATATGGTATACCTTTCAACTTCATCACAGTAAGCTGGTAGTGGCAGCAAGCAGAGATGGTGTATGGCCGCAAGAGGTTTTTACAGTGACAATAAAAGGGTCAGCTACAGCACATTCTGCAGAACTATGTACACCTTTGAATTGAATGGAAGATTACCTAACATAAAAGTGTTTGGGGTAAAAGGGTAAGGATTTAATTCATTATTCATAACTGGATTTGCAATATTTTAAGATATGACAAAAGGTACAAAAGAGTATGGCATTCTAGCGTTAACAGAGAGCTGCAACGACACAAACGCTCATCAGATGACTGTCTGATTGTGCAATATATTGGTATAGAAAATGGCGCCCCCAGCCTTGCAGCTGAGCCAAAACAACTTAATGGATTAATTGGGAACCAACAGAGATAATTAGGCCTTTGGGGTTGTATGATTCCACCCCTCGTCGACTGTTGCCTCAGAACTGTGATGTAGTGTGTTCCTGCTGTGTAATCGAGATAATTAGCAAGAATGTTGTGTCACTGTCCAAAGATTAGCAAAAGGGAAAGGCCAAACAAGCCTCATTAAAATGTGATTTCTACCTTGAGAGATTTTACTACATTTATTTACTTACATAGGTAATGCATCACTTTCATTTCCCTGGTTTGGTTTGTGTCCTTGTGAAAGTGAGGTGTGAAAATAGAATATTTTATCTTTTCACTTGAAGACAGACCTTGCTCACTTGGTAAGTAAGTGAGAGGAGGTGGCTTTTATCGTTCCGAACATTAACAGGTATCCAAACAAAGCACAGCAATGTATCCGTTTCTGCACTGTGTGAGGACTGTGTACACCACTGTTAGATATTTGCCTGGCTGGAGGAGAAATAAGTATGAATGGTTAGATTATACTGTAGCTGAGACTAACTGAGCCAGGGCTTCAGTTGTTTACTGTCCTCCTATTATAGGATGCCAAGGTGTCCTTCTGTGAGCCTGTCAGGCACTGAGTAGTAGGCCAAATTGATTGGTCTGCTCTTGCCCACCAAAAGGACCTGAACTCAATTTGCTTGTGATGGCTTCAATTTCCTGGCTGGACAAAATCCCCCCAAATCACCCCCCACGCCCCAGTCCTTTTCTGCTGTGCTCTCTTTCTCAGCATCCCTTCCTCACTCAAGAGCTGTCATTTAATTTCATTACTCAACAGGGGGAGGTTCATGCCCTGTCTCAGTTCCTATCGTTCACCCCTCATTTTGTTCATGTGAACCTTATCAAGTTTCAGGAAGGAAGGGTTTTTAGACTGTGGTTGTTTTAATGCGTCTGATTGGTTTTACTTACTCTTTTTCTGCCTGGCAGCAGCTGAATCAAAATTTACAAAGCTATTACTGTCAGCTGGAGGGCTAAAAGACTATTTTTACTTGAGTGTTTTAGATCGGTAGAAGACAATTCAAACCTACACATCAGAAGATGAAAGAAAAAAAAAAGATCAATGCATGACATTTTGTGATTCATTGGGTTATGTATAAGAAAGAGAAAGTAGTCTTCTGGACACATATTTAAGGGATGTTTTTTCCATCATTATTTAAGCCGGCATCAAGCTGGTTATTCTAAAAAAAAAAAAAAAAGTCATCAAAGGTTGGACTAATTTAGGCCTTACTTTACAAAGGTTTTTTTCTGCAACATTCTCAAGAGCAAAGACCTAATTTGCTTTTCCAAACATAATTTCAGATGCATGTAATGCCCACACGGTCAGCAGCTGATTAGAAAGAAAACAGGATCTAACGCTGGAGTCAAGCTTAGAGGTCTTTGAAGTGATTACCTTACATGTTTTGGTCCTGCTTTTTTTATTTTTTGTTGTTGTTGCACTAAGATAAACATGTGGAGCCACTCAGCATATGCCAGCTTATGTCAAGATGAAAGATCTTACAAGCCATTATCAGAGACCTGCAGATTGTTCTGAGGGTATTAGCGGGCTGCTGAAATCCTCTACATCTGCAAAGATCTTGCTGTGATTTCCGATACTGTGAATGGGGGGGCTAAATTCTCACCATTTTTAGATGACCTCAACGTCTATAAATTAAAGCTCGGCAAAATGTGAGGTCCTGGAATTCTACTTTATAACAGAAGAAGAGAAAAATTCAGTCTTGAACATACACACTTAAACTTTTTCTACCAGAGATAAAGAGAGAAATGGGCTACATATTCGTTCCCCAAGTATGCCTCATTTTACTCATCTTTATCTCAGAGGATATGATCTCTTCTGGGTGTATTTACCAGCGGTCTACAAGCTTTTACCTCCAGGAAACAAGCAGCTGATCTGGCTCATATTTTACAATGATTCATCTTGCTCAGCATCAACCACGAGGCATAAATGCAATACAACCAAATTAAGGCCACTCAGGCAGACAAACAAGCCGAAGAATTTTGAACCTATGCCTTTTTTTTTGTTTCATTTTGTTTTGTGCGCCACTGCAATTTATTGCTACGTGAGGGCTTATTTCTTGAAGCTGTTTTTCATGTTGTAGCTCTTCTTTAATCTTTTTTTTTTTTTTTTTTTTTTTTATCCACAGGCAAAGCGGAAGAATGGCATTGCTGTGTGTAGACGCAGTGTATTGCTGTCTGCACACTTCCAGTCAATGGCAATGTTTTTTTTTTTTTAGAGTTTACGGCGATTCTTGAACCCAAGTGAAACTCCCTTGTTTTTGTGTGAGAACGTTCAAATTGCAGAACACACTGAAAGACATCAAAAACTGCTGCCTTAATAAAACATCTGCAGTTGTTACTGTGCTTTTTATTTGAACATGGTGATTATTCTTTATATACAACTCTGTGTTCAATCATTGTTACACTTTCTGAGCAGTTTGATCACCTTAAGCAAGAATGACTTCTGCAGAGTCTGCTTAGTTTGCACAGACATGCTGTGCCCCTCCAATGCTGGACGTGTCTGTTCTGGCTGTCTTCAAGTAAATCAAAATTCCCCAGAGGGAGAAAAAGCCAGAATCTTATCTTTGGTAGAAGGAACAAAGAAACAAAGAAAAACCCCATAAAGAGCAATAAAAAGGGAGAATACGCTGGACTCTTATTAAAGCCTTCAGTGTCTCCAACAAACAAAATGTACATACTTATGTTAAGAAATTCCTCTGAAATGTATGAACTTATGTTTTTATTTTCAGATACTCTGAGTGTATGTACAGTTTAAGATAATTTTCATGTTTTTGAAGGACAAAATCAGTGGGTGACGAGCTTGTCGAGTAATGCGTTAATTTAAACAACACAATCATTATATTAATTATTAGAGAGCTGTTTCAAAATACCAATCAACGTTTGTTTTTGTTTCTTAAACACGCTGTATTACAAGAAATATATGAAAGAAGCAGTGGAGTGAGTCTGCTTTTGACAGGTTTTCACATGTTAAAAGGGAGATTTTCTTCTTGCTGTCACAAAGTGCTTGTTCAGTGGGGAATGCTGGGTCTAAGTCTTTAAAACGGTAAAAACATTGCAAATAAAATATAAAAGAATACATCTTAAAACTGAATGAAAATAAAAACTACGTTTTTCCACATCATTTTAGGGAATCTCTTCTCAAATGAAATGTTTTAGTTAGCAGCTGTGGATTCCACCATCAACAAACTATTTTCTTCTCCTATTTTCTTATTTTTATTTCCTTTTTTTTTTGTTGGTGTTTAAGGATAAGGCTTCAAAACCTGAAAAAAAAGCATGGTGACAGACAGAAATGACAAAAGTAAAATCGAAACAGAAAGTAAGAGTGATAAAAGCATTGTGGCATTAGAGTGGGAGTAGTTTAAAAGACGGTTTGACCTTCACACCTTGAGAAATCAAGGTAAAATAGCAAAGTGTTTCCAGGTCAGAGTATAACAGAAAAGTTTGAGGCCAAAATGCTGGATACATTACCTAAAATACATACACTTGTAAATAATTTTCAATTGGTAAAATTTAAACATTACTTTAAAATCAAGTTTAAACTTAAACTGTATGTGTGCGCGTGTCTGTGTGTGTGTATAAAAGGTTTACTTATGTATTGAGTTTCTGTCATAGACTTGTTGTGGTGCAACTGGTTAAATTGCATTCTAAAACAAGATAGATTGTTCTGCCGCACAGCTGTGCCAAGCAGATAAATCAATTAAAGTGACCCGATCTGACAAGTTGCCTCGTCCCCAGACAGGCTTAATATGAGAACACATGTCCATGAGGCTTATGCCTATCTCTGTCTCACCATGGAACCTTTCTCTTCAGGAACTCTGAGCAAAAAGACAAGGTTACAATGCCAACGTTTAGACACAGCTAGTTCAAAAGATAACGAAATACATTTGTCTCAATGGGTTAGATATTTTCATTTTCAAGAGCAGTTACATTTTTTCCACCTGAAAATGTATTTAATCTAGCTGTGACAAAATTGCTAGATGATTTGTTGTGTATGGCATTTCCGTCCAAACTTCACAGTCTAGTGACAATCAAGCATTATTTGTTTGATTTTATACATTCAGCTGCCAAAGGATATTTGATTTGGGAAGGAAATTCATTCTTGTTTTGTGAAGCCTCTTATGATGAGGACACCCACTCAACAACACACTTATGTTCTGATATCATATTATATGAGCATAGAATGCTTGCTTTACAGGATTGAACTCTTTCTGAAGCAACTCACAAAATCCAGCGAAAAACTGAAATTAGTTTTTTATTTTCTCTGGGTTGCGTTTTAAAAACTGTAAGAAAAGCTGCAACACAGTTAGACAACTCCACATTGTTTATATGTGTGTCACCATCTTCATCGCCATTGTCATCAGATGAATGCATAGAAAATGTACATAGTCTCACTAAATAAGCAGTACAGGAGAAACATACTAAAATGTCAGAATGTGAACCGTTGCTTAGTCCAAAGCATCAAAATCTGCCATGACTTGGAGCCCTTCAAGCAATGTCTAGATCCTTCTATCTCATGGAAAACAAGAGAAATGTTGACTGATTTTATTCTTTTCTTTGAGGAAGGATTTTTAACTTAAGAGCTAAGCTTGCTCAGTGAAGAAAACATGGTGGCTGTCTCACAGCGGGGTGCACAGGATTTAAAGAAACTATCATGAATGCCTGGCTGGATCAGCTGCCGGTAAAGGAGAACTGATAATTTTATCTCTCTCTCTTTTTTTCTTTTTTTTAATCAAAACAGTGACATGCAAATCTAAAGGCAACATCTATTGATGATGTATCTTTACAGTTTGGGTCATTGTATTGCTTTCAAGTCATTACTATTTCACCATAACACATTAGGAGCAAACTCAAACAAAAAATAAATAAATAAATAAATAAAACTCTACTAAAAACTTCTTTAGTTAACTAATACACATTCAGTGACCTCTTAAGCCTGTTCACACAGTGATTTATTTATTTATTTTTTCCAATTTATTCCGTCTGACAATTTCAGGCATGCCACAATTACCAGGATGGCTCTAAAGATAATCTTGAGAAATGTTCCTACTGCATGTGGTATGCAAAGAGTGATCTTGTCCGCTCAGAAGGACATCATGACTGCTCCGACCTAAAATCGGGAGCATTCAACATGTTGGATTGTCTTGGCCTATTGTAGGGTGCTCCCAGAGGTCAAACGAGAAAGCAGCCTGTTGAATGTGACGTGTAGCCAATCAGAAAGCGAGATGACTCACGTAGGGGAATCCAATATAAAGACAAAACAATGCTATGGTGCCCCAGAAAGTCAGGTGGACATTGGAGACACCTTTATATTGCTTTTTCAATGTTAGATATAGTCCACAAACTATCACCCTTTCTTCTTCCCAGTAGGCCATGTTTGTTTATTCTAAAGTCATGTTTGGTCTCGAGAGGTTTCACAAAAAAATCTCCCGAGAGGTTATATATGAACCATATATGTTTTCATATATATGTGTATATATGAAAACACATATTCAGATGTTTTCATATTCACATCTGAACATGAAAATAATTGTGTGTAGTTTGGTTGATGCTGCCATGTGGCACGACAGCACACTTTGTGCTACCATGCCAGTTACATCTGTAATTTTTTATTTTTTTAAATCAATATGTGTGTGGCCTCTCAAGTTTTGAAAGTCGGTCAGCAACTTTGGAAACTTGCCCTGTGAAGCAGGCATTAGTCTTTAATCATCTCAAGTATAGACTATCTTTTATCAAAGCACAGAGAGAACATGAATATGATTTTCCTAAAATGCTATTTGCCTCATGAGGATCAAAAACCTTGTTAATTTTTAATCATTCATCTAGGGAAATACTGCTATCCTTATTTCAAACAGTACATCTGTGAACTGTGATCTTTCAAACAATAGTTTGATGGCCTGCTTTCAAAGATCCAGTGGCATAATCATTTAGAGAATTGATCAAGCAGAGAAGCAGGAGCTGAAATTCAAGAGAAATGATGACAAGAAAAATGGAAAATGAGTAAGAAAGACAGAAGCTGAAAAAATCGAGAAACGGTATGATTCCATATGTGTTTTCATCCTGTTTAAACACTGTTAAGTGCTTTGTTTTTAAAGTGCTGACTGGTTGACTATCATGGTAACCCTTCTCTGAGACTGACAGCTGGTGAAGCTAAATATGCAGAGAGAGTGGAAGATGCAACACAGTTGCTCGAACAATCTATCAATATCTCTATGTCTCTGTCCCTTTCCATCTCTGTCTCTCTCAATTCAGTTCAGATTGAATTTACTTCAGTGGCATCTCAGGAAAAGAACTGTCTGGAGACTATGATGAGCATACAACAAACTCAGACAAATGATAGGATGAGACATTTAAACGTCATCAATACTAAGTAGAAATAAAATATTCATAAGTAGAAATCAATAATAAATTCCATGTTGTAAACACCATTGGACCGAGGCAACAAGTGATGATTTTAGAGGGAAAGGTTAGCCTGTATATTATTTAAAAAATACAAATATTCTGGTATTTTTCTTAACATCAGCTACTGCAAAGCATTCATGTTTCACACAACTCAGCAAATAAAGATCTATATTAAAATACTAGGGGCACTTGCACAAACACAAATACTTTCAGACATTACTTGCTTTAATTTAT
Organism: Brachyrhaphis terrabensis; assembly: GCA_903067065.1. Classification (NCBI taxonomy): domain Eukaryota; kingdom Metazoa; phylum Chordata; class Actinopteri; order Cyprinodontiformes; family Poeciliidae; genus Brachyrhaphis; species Brachyrhaphis terrabensis. The sequence goes on from CAEGAG010145342.1 coordinate 17,439, forward strand.
TTTTTACCAAAGTAGCTGCTCAATTAAGATACACTAATAGTGTTTTGGGTGTGTGGGGGTGTTTGCGTGTGTGTATGAGGGTGGAGATGTGTGATTGATTTTGTATGTGCCTGTTTACAGACTACGACCACTGCTGCATCGTCTCAGGCCCCCCGCCAAATGTGGGGCCAAATGTCACATTCCCTGCCAATGGGTGGTGTACCCTCTGATGTTTCGGAGCTGCTTTTGTCAGCTCACACCCGATGGCTACTCATTGGAGCCCCCTGCCTCTGTTGGGCCTCTGCTGCTGGACAGGTGGTGTTCCCTTGGGCCCAAGGCCTGTGGGTTTGTCGCTAGTGAACTGTAGCTGTCGGGGCTCTCCTCTGCCTTTCTCGGGGGGGAGGCAGAGAGGGAGTCCCTGAGCTGGTCCTCATTGGGGCTTCCATGCTCTGGAGGGCCACTAGACATCTGGGGCTCCGATCTCCTCCATGTCTGTTTCAGGCCTAATGAAAGGGGTTTGTGGTTCCACAAATCCACAATTAGTTTCATCTTACGTCTTATTTACTTAATTGGTACCGTGTGTTGTTGTGTGACACTGTTGTTGTAAAATATTCATATTTTGTTTTTTGCTGTGGTTTTTTCTCTTTCTGTATTTGTAAAAGAAGAGTCCCACTGTGGTTTTTTCTCCTGCTTGAACTGTATTCCCATTCTGTCTGTCTCCATACACCTAAACCCAAAGTATTTTCTAGTGATTTATATTTATATAAATATCTAGTTGAGTTGCAATGCTCCACTTGTGATAAGAAAAAAAATCAGTTAATTTTCTCCTAGGTCAGGGGTCGGCAACCAATGGCTCTGGAGCCACAAGTGGCTCTTTAGCGCCGCCCTAGTGGCTCTCTGGAGCTTTTTC
>CAEGAG010145366.1:0-10603 GCA_903067065.1 Brachyrhaphis terrabensis
TTGGATAAACCATTCCAAAATGTGGAATGGTTTAAGGACGGTTCATATATTTGGTTTGAAGTATTTTGCAGCATGGCTTCTGAAACAATCCTTACATTTAAAATAGAACAAAAATGGGTGTGTCAACACATGCCTAATGCATGTACAACTCTTCAGTTTCACACTTCAAAAGAGAAGCAATGAACACTGTTTTTGTTTTACTGAAAGCAAATTAAGCCTAAGTCTTTCTTTCCACTGTGCAGCAGCAGCGAGCAGCGCTTTCCAAAGAAAACTTCTGCGGCTTTAGTACTGTAGGTGATGTAACAGATGACAAAATGTCCAAGCGCCCGAGATTTACTGCAGCTCCCAAGTCTGCGTTTTGATGTCTTTACAGCGCTGCTAAAATACAACTCCCAAAGCCCGCTGACGCAGAAAACACAGGCAGCGGGATCCGTTCAAGACACAAGACGCAAGCTCCTAAATGAAACGCAGCAGTCTTCACTTTAAATCAGTTTCACTGCTCTGGCATGTGTGTAGGAGCTGCAGTGAAAAAAAGGCAAATATTAAGAGTGACAGATGTTTAGAGCATAAACACAGCAAACAGTTTGTGTACATGACAGAACGTTACAAACTGTAATTTTACTTATATTGAACCAACCGTTTGAAAATGAATGCCAAGAGCAGCTCTACTCCCAATTACAAAAACAACAGGCAATACATCACTCAATGCACCTCTTTGTAAGCTTGTCTATAAACTAACCACCTTGAAATAAAGGCTCTGACGCATCATTACTTTTCCCAATGGCCGAGTTTTACTTGCAAACTAATTCCCTCTGCAGCCATGTACAGCCTGTGACTCATGTCTCACCACAAATGAACAAAAGAGTGCATTAATGGCATTTTTTTTAAACTGTAAATCATGTGTATGCATTAAACATTTACTGAATTAGCACTAAGTAAAACAGAATCAGCTCCAACTGGGCTCCTTTCTTGTTGACTATGACCTTTTAGTAAGCAGTTTGGATCTCAGCCAATGTCTGTCAAGTGAAAGGAGTTGGAACAACACGGAGGCAAGTGGGCATGAGGGCTGACCACTTCTCCCCCACCAATCTTTGGTTCATTTTTCTTCCTCCAGCAGGGAGCCCTGGCAGGCATAAAAACACTCCCACGGCGTGGCCCTGCCACTGCCACCAGATAATAATCTTGTAATTGGCTCAATATTTTTGCTATTTTGAGGCGACGGGAGGGCCCAGTACCGCTCTCGGTGGCTCGAACTCACCAGATATTTTCCAGGTCAGCGGATGCAAGCGGAGGTCAATGGGTAAAGGAGGAGGAAGAAGTAGGGAATGATTTAGAGTAATGACCGATGTGCGATGGTGGGGGAAGCCCACTCTTTTCAGCTTGGAGCCCTACAGCTTTCTCAGCCTTGCGTGAAAACACAGTACTTCACCTGCCGTGTGAGCTGTAAGCACCAACTGTGCTGCCATACGTAAAGCAGCTCAAATGAAAACATATGAAGTGCTAGGGGAAAAAAAGTGCTTTCCCCTTTACAGATTTCTGTTTTTTGTCTTTTGTCACACTTAAATGTTTCAAATCTGCTATTTGTAGATGAGCAGAGCATAAACTAATAGCAGTGTCCCAATGGTTTTGTTACTTGAAAGAAAAGCCTGCCAAAACCAACCAGACCCTATATGAAAAAATAATTGCCCCCTAAAACTAAAAATTGGTTGCGAAACTGGCAATGAGTCTTTGACATCACTGTGGAGGAATTTTGGCTGACTTGCCTTTGCCGATTTCTTTTATTTCAGCCACAATGGAGGGTTTTCAAGTATAAACGTCCTGTTTAAGGGAATGCGGCGGCATCTGAAACAGATTTCAGTCCTGACTTTTTCCAAGACGAGCCTAAAACCCGTTTTTCAAACAAATCGGAGGTTGTTAAGCTTAAAGTGCTTGAACAACGCACTTTAAGCTTAAGTGCATTGTTCAAGTTAAGCTTAAAGTTGCCAAATGATGGCTATTGAGTAATTTTTTGGTTCAGAACAGAATTTATGATTCAAACAATAACAGCAAGTCATCCAGGTATCAAAGCAGCAGAGCAGCATCAGACCATCCCCACGGGCCAGCTTTAGATGTTCTGGGTATTTATATGGATGAGTCAATAATGAACTCTTTTACTGAATTTGGTTGGCTGGACACTCCTCTAAAATTCACCACTGTTCCATATTTCTCCATTCATGGATATTGCTCTATCGTTTAGCTAAAAAAATGTGTGTTGTATTAGCGGCTGAGTGAATGCGGCTCTAGTGTAAAAGGTTTCTTTACTTGTTTTGTATGACAAGTAAAGAAAAGTTCAGCCTAAAAAGAGGAAAGAAAGATACTTTTCCATAAACCCTACAAAAACTCCTTCATAACCTCCTTTTGTCTTCACAAGTACCAAGGCATGGCTGCTAATACCAGCAAAGACTAAATTAAATGAGACTCAACTGACTGCAACTCTGAGATTATTGAGAGATGCAACAAGACATTGGCTTATGACCCGAACCAACTGACTTTATATCTGCCTTAGCATTGTTGCTGGGTTTTCAGAAAACAATGTTTAGTGAGGAAGTCACTAAACAGTTTGACTAATATCTTCAATAAGGCAAAAGATATTCTTCTCACATTTTGACCATTTGCTCAACTTTGTAAGTAGAGCAAATGGTTAACTTACAAAGTTGACCATTGTGTTTATCACTGCCTTTTAGTTTGGCCAACAATTGTAAAAAAAGTCTGATACCCTATTCTGATAAGGTTATTTGTAATACAATGAGCCATGTTATCTAAAAACAGCAACACTATTTGCTTTGACTATAGTGAAAACTCTGATGGAAAGCTTATATTTGATATTCTTAACATCATAAAACTATAGATCTGTTGAAAAATACAGTCCAGCACAAGATTTCTGAAAAAAATATTAATTATACTCCAACAGAAATAAGACAATGTTAGTGGGAAATGTAGGGAGTTGGGAAGTAATTCTGACTCTTTAGATAAGAGAGCTGAAGTAGGAGGATATGGTGAACTCTCGTCCTTTAAGAAATAGCAACCCAAACCAACATAGAGGACACTTTCCGATAAGACTGTTTAAGTAAATAAAAATGACTGCTTTTCAACAACAGGAAATGTGCTGTCAAAATGATGAGTCGTTATCTTTGAAATTAGACAAAGTGGATATGAATGGTTTTCATGGAGGCGTTTTAACTGGGTCCAGAGAAGGAAATTAGGCTGAAAATGAAAAACAAACAAAAAAAACGATAACAAGCTGAGATGACTGATTTGATTAAGCTTGCAAGCATTAATCATTTCTCCCTGGTATTAAAAAATGAATGAAGATGAGAAGCTGAAATATATTTTGCATTTATCTTCACATTCAGGTTTAAAAAATAAATATGGTTGCAATTAGATTTTAGTTAGTGTGGCTCCACTTGCAAAGTTTCTATGTTGTTTTCATACACACTTGAAAAATAAAGGACAGGAAGATAAAAGTGGTCCAATATGCGCTATTACTTGTTCGACATTTATTGATGAAAGAGTATTTTATAATCCACTGTCATGAAACATTCTCTTAAAGCCTGTAAAATGCATCTTCAAGCTGGAAATGTGCCTTTCGACTGAGCTGAGGCTTTTCTCTTCTTTGCTTTCGTACCACAGAAAAACCACTATGTGATTTCGTAAAACATTTATAGTTGGCTTTGCAGCTTGTTCTTATAAATTTGTCAGCAGTATTTTAACAGAATCGGTCTTATTTTTTTCTCCCCCAGTATATTGCGTAATGGGTAAAAGAAAGCTTTATCTTTATGGCCACGCGTTGAATTATTCACCCGCCTCTTTGGAAGAGTGATTGAGGGATGCAGAGTGGTTGGAAGGATGCGATTAAGTCACTTTGATCCACAAGTTGGATTCACAGTCTGGATCTGGAAGTCCGATCCAAGATGTGTGTTAGAGGTCAGGAAGGTGACCTCTGACACAAAAGCAAAAGCTGTAGGTGAAGCTTTGAATGAAAGCCAAATTACAAACCTAAACTTGTCACATCACTTCTGTCAGGAAGAATGGGTCACATTTCTAGCAATGTTTGATGCAAATCTTACAGTTAAAATACAAACAGGGAAATATAAATTTTTCTGTTTAAAGAAACTAATAATCTCTCTCATTTTTTCAAAATTAAACTGGCCTTGTAAGATGCATTTGAGTTGGAGATATTGTCCATAGGCAGTAAAAGTAAAAAGAATTTAAGATTGCTGATTGAAGTGTCTGAAAACCCAGAAATGTGGATTAATTTAGCATTAAACCAAATTGTGACAAAAGTTCAGCAGTACATATAAGGAGCTGTGTGTTACATGGACTGCCATCACATAGGCGGTGTGAGGCTTTTCTCTCTAAGCACTGCTATTACTTTTTCATATTTCTCTGACCCAGTTCAGAGCTACAAGCAGCTCGAAACAGAGCTTGTGGAAATGACACTTCAGTGGGATTGGCTTTGGATAAAAGCTCTCTGCTATTTTTTCATTCTGCCAAGTCAGTTTTTCGGGACTCAGCAGCTTATAAGAGATAAGACACCTAAACTTGGCTTTAATGCCAAAGCTAATTTTCAAGGTATTGTGGTTTGAAATGTTCCCTGATATGCTAAAGGTGGTTTCATTAGGGAGCATTAGGCCAGTGTGCAGCCCTTTTTATCTTTTTCTATGGTTTTTAGTGTTGAAACAATCTAGAAAATGAACTCAAATAGGACTCATTTCATAGGGTATTTAAATTCCCCCTCTAAGCCTGATCTGAATGGCAAATTTCAAAGCCCTGTGTCAAATTTGTGAGAGCAAAATTAAATATAAATTTGTTCAGAGCAAAATGGAAGGCTTTAAAGGGGTCTACTCTGATAATTAACCATAACAAAAGGCTTGGTCTTTTGTCTTTTGGACCACTGGCACGGTGAATTATAAGCTGCTGAAACTTTCAATATGAACATTTGAGACTTTTTACATAGGCTGTCGCTTGGAAGATATCTGCTGTGTGCCACATCTCTGCTGGCCCACATCCCACCTGAGTGGCTCCACTGCTGCTGCTACAGCTGCTGTTTGTGTTGAAAGACGAAGGAACGGCAATATGAGAAAAATCCCAATAGCTCGTGATTTAAATAATAAAAAGGCAAACTCTAATAACTTAAGTAGAGGGTTTGATCCTTCGTGACACAGCTGCTGAAATGATGAGCTGGCAGATACACAATCCCGCTGATGTTCTCTCTGAACATTCTCCCTGCTCTGTCTGGTGACACATTAGTCACAAACTGTTACACACCTATTCTCTTGTCTTCTCTATAACTGAAAAACAGCTCCAAGAGCTCCAAGCTGTTCACAGCTATGCTCAGTATTAATCCTTACAAATGCAAATTATTAAACAACCTTAAAAAGCAAACTTTTATGATTTTATTACTTTTTAATCAGACAAGAATAATGAAGAGTCTCAAGAACATTTCCAATATAAATAGGTGCTGATGCAGAACCAGAATAAACTTTTGAAAGCAAATACAGAAACATTTTCTGTAATTGAAGCTAAATTTAATTTTTACAAATAAAAAGGAAATGTTCTGAGCTGGTGTACAGTTGTAGCGCTGTGGTATTTCAGCTGTTGTGTGAATTTGTGTCTTTTTACACATTACAGTGTTTGGGTATGGTGAAAACAAAGGTCTCTCAGTCTAATAATTATATAACTACATTTAAAGAAGGATATATGTACAAAGCTAATTGTAAATATTAGCTTTGTAAACAATTAGCACAAATCACAGATTTCATGTCTGATTTTAGATCTCCACCTTCTATGACTGGCTGGTACTAATTTTAGATGATTAGCTCCTAAATTTTAGTTTAAATTAAGGGAGGGAAAAAAAAGTTAAATGGTAAATGGCCTGTACTTCTAGAGCACTTTATCAATTCAGTCAAGACTGAGCACCTGGAGAGAACCCACGTATGCACACATTAGTTACGAGGTTCCACAGGGGTCAACATTAGGCCCACTACTGTCTTCCTTGAGCCTTGAGTTAGTAATGTTAAGAGGTGTAATTTCTTGCCATGTAACACAGCTTAAACTGAAATGATGTTCATTAGTCCAGCTAAACCAAAACAGCTTCTTATCGTGTTAATTTTCTATTCACTGTAGCGATAGGCTAAATGTTGACCAATAGCTTTCATTTGACCCTGGCATAATTTGAAACTGCAAAATATACAGTACATTTTTCATTACTTAAATATCAGTATCGCAAAAAACTTCCTGTATTGCCGTCAATATTTATCTATTATCTATGCAGCACATATCAAACCCCTCTACATTAGATGTCTGGAGATGTTTGTTGTTTAATGCAGCTGGTAAAAATATTAGGAGGCATTAGGAAACTAAAACTTTCTTTCTTAGCCAAAGCAGCAGATGTGGCACGGTGCTATTTGAAAGCTTCCCACAGCTCTGTAGAAGTGGATGATACTGGAGTCTGTTCTATTTTATGATAATGGATCATAAGGATGAAGAAAAACAAAGGAAAAGAGGAGGAGCTGGGTGTGGTGAAGAGTGTTTGTTTCCGTGTGTGTGCGTGTGTGTTTGGTGCTACATCAGACAATTTGTCTCCTTATTTTACCACACAATGCATATTTCAACAAGAAGAAAAGCTTGTGGAGACAATGTCATTTTCAATCTTGCCAGCCCCTCCACTTCAATGTGTCTGCTTTTATCTCCAGGTATTTTCATCCCACATCCACAGCACAGATAAGAATATCAATGCATTGATAATACTACAGTGGCACATCTACACTCAAAATCAATGTCCGGTACGACACCTAATTAAAGCAAAAAACCTGACAGGTTGATTCTCGATGGTGTAGTTCTGAGAGCTGCAAACCGCCTGGGATTTTCTAAAATAGACCTACTTCTAAGAGGGCTTCATTGTTCTGCACAAACGTTGGCATATAGAAGCCAAAATTAGTCAGGTAACTTCTTAGCCAAGAGCGCTGGAGTTAGATGGGCTGCCAGATTAGTTCGCTGTGAACCCAGAACGTCATTCCTCCCATACGCCGTTGTCTACCTCACAGCAGAGAGTTGGTGTAGGTTTCAGTTGCCATCATCCTGAATTTCATTACAGTTATTGCTCTCCTTCAGTACAGTGTTTCTTGATCTACAGACAGAAGAACAAGGAAGGTAGTAGAACATAATTCCTACTTGAAATCTGATAGTTACAGCATAATGAAACCCAAATATTTGACAGTAAAATTTAAACACTTTTGGGAGCACATGGAGTCCAGGGTGTAAGCTTTCAAAAAAAAAAAAAAAAATTAGGAAGACATCAGAACTGCCTTGAAGTACAGGCTAAACCTGAAGATCAAGTTTCTGTTTAGACTGAGGTTGAAAGGGGGGGGGGAGAGATATTTGATGGAGTTAGGGGTTAGGTGTACACCAATGTCACGGAGTGTAAAAGTGATTACTGTCTCTTCTTCTTTCTGCCTCCTCCCTCTTTCCTCCTGTCTGCATCCTTCAACTCTCAGGCTCAGAATACAAAGCGCCTGGCACATCAGAGCGATTTTCTCATCTCAGAGCCAAGCCATGGCCAAAGCACACCGGGGGAAGCTTGAACCCCTTTCTGCCTTCCCTGCACCGCAGACGAAGCAGAGCAGGGCCGAGATTAGCATGTATAAATGCTCCCCGACTTATCTCTTCTTCTGATGTCAACATGCTTGAACAATCTCAGCAAGCTTTCACTAAGATTCTGCTCCCAAAGACACAGGCAGAAACAGACTGAGATTTACACACCCTGGTAGCTTTTCATATTTGTTAGAAATTTTGTGCTTCTCCTCAAACTTCCTTGGAGAATAAATAATCAGCACAGTGATAATAAGTTACCCAAATGATTTATGCTCACTGGGGGTGAGAAGAAATGCGATTCAGGAAGGCATGCAGGGAGGAGCCGGGGTTAAAGACACGGTCGAATGCGTTATTTCCATTTTGCGTCCCCTGCATTATCCATTAAATAAATAGCCTGGGGAAAATGGAACTTCACGCAGCTCGTTTCTGTTGAGGCAGCACTGTTATGCATAACGAACAGGTGATGCAGAGGTGTCAAGACCGCTTGGCTATCAGCAACAGTTGCCTCAAGCTTGCTGTGGCTGCATGCAGTGCCAGCAAGGTTTGGAGGGATGGAGAGCAGGTTGCTTGCTGATAGAAAAGGTGAAAAATGTCCCAATGTGGAATGTCACAGGAGCTAACCCGACACAGAACAGTCAAAGTGCAGCCAGCGGGCGCCCGGGGAAGGACTGTGACCCAGAATCCAACAAACCTCCAGTGAGAATGAAGAAGGCCCCATCATGGCTCTGCTAAACCGGCCACGCAACAGGAAAACACCCCCTCTTTCTCCCCAGGCTCCAGAGAGGTAACTCTATCTGGGAAGCTGAGTTGGAGGAAGTTAATATAAAGTGCAATGGAGAAGTGTGGCGTCTGCGGAGCCGCTGACAACGTGCTAATGTTTTAACCTGTCAGCTCTCTGTAAGGAAAGACGAATGGATCTAGAAATAGAATGTAATTACAAGGCATAACCTCCTTTCTAAAGTTTGGACAATGGATATACTGTAGGGATATTTTCCTCTTCCCGCTTAAAATTGAACAAGATTTTCAGTGCTAAAAAGACATTAAATAAGATCTTCAAAGTTTAAAGAATTCAAGTCATTTTTTTTCACTTCCTTTGAAATTTCATACATTTATTATAACGTTGATGCCATCATTCTTTGCCTCTGATCTCATATGTTTCCTAAGATCCCCAATGGGAATATGTTTGTACATCTCTCATCTTTGGCAGTTACAGTGCAGACCAGTCAAACCAGTAAGAAATGCAAATGTCATAATTACACAAGAAATCTCAACAAATTTGAAGTCTATATCTCTCCTTTCCTACACCAGACTACTTGAAGCTGTTGTTATCAAAGTAATGATTAACAACCTATAGACAATTGGCTTGTTTTACTCAAGTAAATAATTTAGAATTATCTGTAAACCAATGAATATTGTAACATCCTCTTTGAAACTGATGCAATGTAGCTTCCTTCACTACTATGTCACTGATTTCAACAATTAACTCTCCACTGGTAAGAAATGTAAAGTAAGTAGAAAGACAAACCACAAAAAGTTCTAAATATACTAATGAGCTAAGGGTTTAAAAGTGCAAATGAACATTTTTCATGCAGTGTCAAATGATAAATGTTCTGAAGGCTTTTCACACATGAACAGCTACAGATTAAAAGTTACCTCTGGTAGGAATGTTGCCTTCCATTTTTTTACTCATAAACTTGTGATGTATTTAGGCAGCATTACTTAGGTAAGGCCCATGCTGCTGTTTTCCTTTAATAGTCAATAAGGAATGGTCCAATTGTCAACAAGGACCACCTGATTACACAGACAACCCCCAAACCACAGCTTGTGTGAGCAGGTGATTGCTTGTAGGCTGTGCCCTGGAATATTATCCACAGAGATGGTAAATGAGGTGTTCAAGGGGGGAGGGGACACAGCCCTGATGATTCATGTGATCAATCAGTGCGTTATTTTTCAATATTTCACACTGATGTAATCGTCCTAAAAACACATTAACATTGAGAGAGTGCTCCGCAGAGGGATAATGGCTGTTGTTTGCACTATTACTGAGTCAAACTCTTCCATCCTTGAATGACAGATGTGCCTTAAATACAGATAAAGGCTGTGGTGTGAAGAAATATGGTCAGTCCATAGCACAATTAGAAAATAAATAAATACAGCATAAAGCCCATAATGAGGAGGGGCTGAGAGTGCATGATTATTCACATACGTGCAGACAAACAGCAGCGGCAAACCAAAACGAAATGCATATTAATGCAATTCATATTCATGACAGTGGAATAGAGGCTATTATGAGCTACTTTCAATCACATTTGCATTTACATTAGAAGCCTGCAGTTGAAATGTAAACATAGAAAATAAACATACACTAATATTGTTGCAAACATGGTATTGGTTTACGAGCAAGTCCTCTGAAGTGTAGCAAAGACCACACAGGCATATGGTCTAGTTGTTAGTAAGAACTATCTCTGCATTCATGTAAATTAACCCTGAGTATTAGAGGTCTCTTCCATTTTTTTTTTTTTTTTTTTCCAAAAACATGCATTCAAGAGGGCAACATGAAGCGCTGGATTTGCAGACTGGGAGTTGACTGCCAAAAGAATGGAGCTTTGTGGACGAGGGGGAAATCCCTCCTGCTGGATTTACGCCCTGTCCGAGCCAACCCTGTTTTAAAGCAAGCTGGATAAAACAAAGAAAGTAAAAGAAATGCTGGAGCAAAAAAAAAAAAGAAAAAAAACTGGGCAGTGAAAAATAATATTCACTGCTGCTGGGGTAAATGGAAAATATCTACGTTATAAATTATACGTCAGAAACAGTCATTGAGTTTGTGCATGTATGTTTAAGCTTTCTAGTTATGTTCACCGATCATTAGATGATTAAAACAAAACAAGAATGAAATAAGTCCGGTTATGCATCTGTCTCTGGAGGCCAACAAACTCATGGATATTGACTTGTAAACACCAGTGTTACAAGG
>CAEGAG010145403.1:0-12893 GCA_903067065.1 Brachyrhaphis terrabensis
CTCTGCATTCTGTTGATGAGCTTCAAGAGGTAGTCACCTGAAATGGTTTTCACTTCACAGGTGTGCCCTGTCAGGTTAATAACATAATAAATCTACAATTTTCATAGTCATGAAAATAAAGAAAACCCTTTGAATGACTAGGTGTGTCCAAACTTTTGGTCTGTACTGTATATGTAATAACAGCTTTCAATAATAGATCATTACCTAGTCAAATTTCCTATCAACTTTTAACATTTTTTAACACAAAAACACAGCGAGCTGCTGGTGGACTGCGCTAGCACTGTTACCATCGGGCTTAGAAAGTTTTCTGGGGGAAATCTTGGTTATGTGTCTTGAAGTGAGGACAGAAGATAATCATGAAGCTAAATCTGAAACTCTCCCGAGCCCTGCTCCATATTCTGGTGTCAGATCATGTCCCTGGTTGTCAACATTGTCAAAACGTTTTACATGTTACACAACTGGATCTTGTGGATCCTGTTTTAAACAGAATCTCTAGCATTTTTAGTGTGTTTAAAGGAACAAAACAGCAGAAACCGCCAGGGAGCTGAGTGTGGAATTTGATGCTGCTGCCAGGTCAGGTGTTCTGTACAGTAACAAAGCGTTTCAGAGAGCAGAGCAGAGGAAACATTCAATCCCACGAGGACATAACCGTCCTCCACCTGACAATTCTCACCAGCCCTTTTAAAGTTTAAAGAAAATGTAGTCAACACTTATAATTAGTGTGCTGAACCCTGGATTTTATGTCATAATTTCATTGCTAGGTGTAACACAGGAGGACATCTTAATTAGCAGACAGTTTTTGACAAAACCTGAAGAGCACAGTATAAATCAGATAAATAACTACAAAACGCTACAGTGGCAAAGAAAGGTTAGATGAGCAGTTCTGGATGGTCTTGGAGCTGTGTTATGTGTGTGCTTTTGCTGCAGTGGGATGACGTGTTCTGCACAACATTAGCTGTGACATTTTATAGCTCTCAGCTCCAAAAAGGTCATGGTCAAGATTTTAATGAGGACCTGCACTCATGCATTCTTTATAAAATAGGGTAAAAATGAGGCAATAGTTTGAGTGGTTTTGCTAAAATGCTCGTGATGCAATTGTTGTTGTTTTTTTTTTTATTAAGCAACAAAAAAACAATTAAACAAATTCAATATGCAACCATGTTATTCTTGAAAGAAGGGTTAATCACGGTAAAGTACACTTCCTTTAAACTTGGAAGTTTTTCATACGTTTCAGGGTATATTTAAAAAAACCAGACGTTTTTAAAATACAAATCTTTTTTTAGAATTGTTCGGTCTCGAATAATCACATTTTTAGCAAACTTTTTTTTTTTGGTTGGTGCATGTCTAATTTTCACGCTGTTGGGCGGTGTCTCACTGCAGTACATGCTCATACTTGACAGATGCCAAAGGTCAGAATGCTAAAGGTCACAAAATGGTGTATGCCTGTTATTGACAGATGAGGATGTTGAATAAGGAAAATGTGAATATCACTGTTCAGCAGTGACATTGCATTTTCGTGATTTTATTTTAAATTACTGTGCAACCATATCCATAATCAGTCATTGGATAAGGTATGTAATTTGGCTGTAGTTGATTTCAGTCAAATGAAACAAACTAGGTGAGAAAGCAGTAAAACTCTGTTCTGACACCGAATGGGGTGAGATAATGACTGAAGGTATAAGCCAAAGATCCCGCATCTCTAACAGGATGATTCAGATTCAACATTGATCCACGGTTGGCAGGAGTATTAGGAGCAGAAGAGGTCATGTCATTGGAAGGATTTTCTCAGTCAATACAAAGGAAGAGAGGGAAGGAAATGAGATGTTATAAATAGAATAAACTACAAGGACACAGAGGGGTTGGGTTTTCAAAGGAAGTGCAGAATCTGCAGATCTGACCTGAGACCAGTATATCAGCTACTTTGTTAAATCCCTCATGGGATTTTCAGCCACTCTGTGAGAACAATGAAACAAAGATTTATCTTTGGATATAACAAGCAGTACAGTATATATATACCAGATACAGATACAGACAAGTCTTCTCAGTCTACGTGTGGCTTTGCTCTGGTGTGACTGATTTCTGCAGCAGAGGTTTGGTCTTGTATTTGCATCTCCTGGCAGAAAAGTTGCTGTGCTCAGCAGCTTTAGTCGCAGCATCTGTCCCCCAACTTTTCTTTTTCTTTATTAATTCATCATCTCTGTTTGCTCCCATTTTTCTTCACCTTGCTGCTTTTATTCTTTTCCACCAGTGGTTTTACAGTTGAGCAGTTTTTCTTAAAACTTTCAAACTGATTCTTTTTACTGTTAAATTTTGTATTATCTGATCATAGCAGTATTGTTTTACAGATAAATCAGTTTTTTTGGAAAAATATATGCACAATGGAAGACATGATCTCTATTAAATTTTCTTGCTCTATTTACATATGTTTTAGAGATGTGTCAATTAATTGATCAGAGATATTAATCATCCAATTTCTACTTTAATTAGCCCTTGTTAGATATGCTAAAAGAAAAATGAGCATAAAGTAACATTTTCTCTGAATAATATGGGATTACTTGCCACATAAAAATCCACAATTACTAAACTCCAAATAAGCAAGTGTCCACTCTATCAACAATTTACTAAACTTTAAGTTGAAATGAAAGTGCATCAATATTTACCTTTTTTTTTTTATTATTATTTTTTTTTATTCAAATGCTTTAAAATTATTTAAATACTTAAAAATTTTTGCAGTGACATCTGCCTTAAATGAGTGCTCTTCACTGTTTTGACGTTGATCTTATAGGGAAGGTGTATGTACACTGCAGAGAAGGCTACAGCCGCTCCCCGACCATGGTTGTTGCTTACCTTATGATGCGCCACAAAATGGACGCCCGGACGGCTCTCGCCACCGTGAGACAGAAGAGAGAGATCGGCCCTAACGATGGCTTCCTTCTCCAGCTGTGCCAACTTAATGAGAAGCTGGTGAAGGAGGGTAAGCTGAACGGAGAGGTGGGCAAAACGAAGACCAAATGAAAACAGGAGAGATGTCTGTAGGACCGGTCTCTTCCTGCCAGGCAGATCGCACCCTAACCAAACCAGCACCCGCCTAACATATCAGGGGTACAAACATGCATTTATCTGTGTAAATACCTATCCTTCATATGTGCACAAACAGTTTAATTTCCCATTCTCCTTTTTATTAGACCACACTTCACCTCCAGGCAGATTTTACTGCAAATCTTTGCTCTAAATTTATATAGTTACAAGCTTACCTTCCTGAGGCATTTCTTTAATTCCTACAAGTTAATAAGACAAACACCTTGCCCTGATTTATAAAACACCCTTACAAATTTGTATTTAACAGATTATAGCACAATCATTCCATAGTTTTCCACTGCCGGAATGTCAGTGATGTCTCTGTGAACAGAAGTAAATTTCAAACGAAATAATAAAATTCCTTACTAATAAAAATGTGTGACCATGGACGAAGAGTGCAGGAAGGATAATCCCAAACATTCCATAGAAACTACAACAGAAAAAAAGACGCCCAGATTTAATCCTTAAAATACTTTAGTCTTTATCTTCCTTCTGCTGCTTTGTGGCAGATGTTTCATGCACAAAAAAGCAAAACAATGAAATACACTTTCTCACTCACAAATGCATCCAAACTCTGGCTGTAGCGTTTCAGTTTTGGCCTCTAGCTTGACAACATTGGCAGTGAAAGTGTTTATCCACCAAGAACTAGGAAGGGTTGAGATAATTAAAAATAATGAGCTGTGTGGGTTACTCATGTTACAGCTGTGTTTGTGAGTATGACAGCTATTCTTTTTAGTTGGATTGTGAGGTCTCCATGGTAAAATGGTTGAAAGGCAATATCTATTTTAATTATATTTTAATCAATTTTAATTTTATTAACTTCCATGTGATAAAATCAATATTCTCCAGCTGAAAAATATTCTCAGTTATACAACTTGACATCTACTTTTTATGTGGCTTAGCCTTTTGATTGCAAAGGCAGATAAAGTAATCTCCAAGCTCTCNAGGTTTACATTTTTAGTTTTGTATAAAATCCCTGTAATAAATCAGAAATCACAGTAGAATGAGCTGTCTTCACTGGAGGGAAATTTTCTCCACTACAAATTCTTGTCGTGCTTCAGTAACCAAAACTAATTTAAATTAAAAGCATAGTTTATTGAAAGGGAAAGTTTACAGTTCATTATACATTTTTTTTCCTTTGACTCCTTATGATGACGCACGATCAAGTTCTAGAGTTTTGTTCCCTCTTTTAAATAAACTGTACCTGGATGAAACTGCCAAGGTCTAAACCTTGATTAATTTGCTAGTCAGCCATTCTGTTTTAATTTTGTTGCTGCTTAGGTTTATTGTCCAGTTGATGACCCTGTTTGAACCAAGGTTTGCCATCCTAACTTGCTTTGCTGTTTGCGTCTTTGTGAGTGGAGGCAAAAACAGACAATATTTTCTCTTTTAGTATCACAAGCCTAAAATTACTTCAACGGAAAACAGACTTCTCCAGTATTTTTTACATTGCTTCAATGTTTTAACAATGTTCAACCTGTCTGCTATATCAAACGTCTGATTTAATGTATCCTAAATTAAGGTTTGCCAATAAAGGAGAAGATTATAAGCTTTATCTTTCACAGTGCAAGGCCCAATTTGCTGTCATAAGGGAGGTTCAAAAAGCCAATCTGATTCTAGAGGCCTTTCAGTGTCAAACGTATCAGCTGGGAAGGATGCCATTGGCCTTCAATCGAGACAGTTTCTGTCATCACAACAGAGAGTAAATCCACTGCCAGTTCCCTGCCACATCCCTTCAACCAGTATCATATGCCACTTTTTCATCAACACTGTTTGTCACAACACACCCACACCCCTAAATGTGTGCCAGACAGAAACTCATGCACACACAAAGATACACTTCCTTTGTTTGTATGCACTAAAGCATTGCAATATATGTCAATACCCTATCAGATATATAGAATGTAATCATATTTAGAATGACTAATCCAACAGTACTCGTTATGTAACAACCTCAGTTCTATAATTCTTTGCTAACGACATTGTATTTACAGTATTAGTAGACAAAAGTGTAAATTATTTTGTCCAGGAAAGGATGATATATACCGTAGATTACAGTGAAATATGTAGAGAAAATCTTGCTTCAGTATGAAAGTCTGTCCAGTAATCCAGATTATATAAAACTCTGGGGGGACAAATATTAAAATGACTTTTTCACCTCATTAATGCCACTATTAATTCCTCTCTCAATATATCTGTATACATCTGAATATATATATGTATATGTATACTGTATATACATATTTAAGTGTTGACATATATGAATGTACAAGCAATGTGTCTATAACTTGTAGGTATTGTCATTATGTTCTTTAATATCATGTTATATTTGTATATGGGTCCTTCCGCCATTGTCACTATTTTCACAACAAAACAATATGTTCATTAATATACAGATATGCATGTCAAGTGCTGTATAATTGTGATATTTTAACCACTTTATTTTAACTAGGGCACTTTCCATTTTGTTTAGAGATGCAATCAGTTGGCCAAAGATTATGGGGAGCAATTTGTTAAATTTTCTGTTTACAGTTTGAATATGTTATACTCTAATATTTAGAGTTTATAATACTTAGAAGAAAAAATAATTTAAAACAGTAAAATTTATAAGAACCCTGGATCGATTAGGAACATGCTTTATCACATAAGTAGAAGTATTCTTTTTGTTTTATTAAAGCTCCTGAAACATATTTTTCCTTTTATCTGTGTTCTCATACTTAGATTGGGAAAAATCATATTAGACATTGACCAAGACAAGCTTTATTGGTGCATCTCTGATATTTTTTTCTAGTTTGTCACCATGAAGTTTCTTCATGAATTACAGCCACATGCATACTAATTATCAGCATTTAAATGTTAGTTTTTATACATAAGCAGAACAAAGTATTTCTTTGTGCCATTTCACCACATTTTCTCTCATAGGTTGTGCTTATTACAAGTAAGAAGAAATTAAAAAAAACAACTTGAAGGTTGTTCACTGTAGAAACTATCCAATCCACACAAACTCCCTTCAAAAAGTATAAACTGTAATGTCACTAGATTATTTGACACAGAGCAGCTTTTTCAATTATGCATCAATCTTAAATTCAACAAAGTCTTAAGTTGCATTATATAAAAAATTTAATTATGGGACGTTTTTGCATAAGATGATGACCTTTACCTGAAAAGCAAACAGCATCTGTTCAGTCCTGCTGATATTATCACATAACTGTCGCCCTCTAGTGACACAGAAACAGATGGTGTAGCCGCCTGTTTTCTGTATGAATGACTTTTATTTCACTTTGCAAACGGTGGGTGCACAGGACTTAAAAATCTAACTATTTAGAAACTTGACCACTAGATGATTCATGCTCTTGTGTATTCTGTCTTTATTTATCCTGTTTATATGAAAATTCACAAATGAGACCATTTCATCATCATCATCATCAGCTTTATTAAAGACACAAATGGGTCCATAGAAAGATAATTTAAGAAAATTTAAAAAAGAAACAATCCCATAAAAAGATAACAATCACATATACAAGTCACTGATTTACAGAAAGGCCAGACCGCCAGTGATTCCACATTCTAGTCTTAAACCTGACTGAGCTTTGTGAAATATCTGTTAGTATTTTGATGATGTTGTTTGTAGAAACACATAACCTCCACATAAACCTGTACATAAGGTTTCTTAAGACAGCATGAAAAGTGGAGACACCAACAAATAACTGACTAGCACTAGTCCATCTCGGCATCCTAAGCAGCATCCTCAGTCCGTCATTGTATGCCACTTTGAGTTTCTGTAAACTGCTTTGTTTATACTGTCTCCATAAGTGAGCAGTGTACAGAGGAGTACAGTATGCTTTAAAGAGAGCTAGAACACATCCCGAACTTGCATACCAGCATTTTGGCTTGTGAACACATTAAACAACATTTATATATAAATATATTTTTTCCAATTTTATTAATTGGACAAATATATTTGACCTCTAAATCTTCTCTGTGTTAAAAACTTTAGGTATGACTTGTATTCATGTTCCTTGCTTGTAGCTGTCAAATGTGTTTGAAATGTAATTACACAATTACACCATCTTCTTATGAACCCTTTCTTAACTCAAGAAGTGCAAAAACTACTTTTGTAGAGCTTGTATTTAGAGTATTTTGCAAAAGTATTTTTACAGTTTTGTTCTTTTTCCTTTCAGTTTAAATTAGTGTACTGTTTGTGTGGGTATCACATAAAATGCCAATGAAATACACTGAAGTTTGGCTCTGTAACATGACAAAATGTCATGAGAACAAGTTTAAGAGGTGTGAATACTTTGCTTTGCACTTTGTGTATAGCCCCCCCTCAATGTGCATGACTACAGAAAGGTCATTTTACAAGCCTCATATGTCATAAAAAAACAGTATTTAGACTTCCAAACATTCACTGACATGCCCAGACCTTCTGTGAACTCTGACTCATTATTGGCCATGAGGAAAAGCCAGATAAGATAATATTCTCACAGGGAGTTAAACATGAGTTCAGACTTTGTTGAATGAGAACAAGTGCAGTTTTACTGTTTTTCCATCCTGGTATATGTACAAGTTATTCCACTAAACTCTGACCCGTTTCATATTTAGTTGTGTGGAAATGTCAGAGTTGATCTTTAAAGCTGCTCATTAGATTATTTCCCCCCCTCACATATGCTTCATTCTATTGTTAAATAGCCAGGAGACAAATTTTAAAGTCAAATTTCTCACTGCATGGTTTATGTTCCATGACTTGGTCATAAATTTCACACCATACATTGTCAGTACATAATAATCCAAAATGCAGAGCACCCACTCTACTGCACAAAAATCTTTTAAAGAAACTCACATACGTTTCTAGTTTTATTCCTAAATATTTGGGACTACTGTACACAAAATGAAAGACATTTCACTGGTGCAACTCTTTAAACAATTATAATCAACTGCTTGCAGTGATCTGCATGTTGCTTACAAACAGGTCAGGTTTCAAAAACAAATTTCAGTCTTTTATTTAACAAACCAGCGGTGTCAAAGTGTAGTTCCCAAAGGCCAGTCTCCTGAAGCTTTTGCAGGAGCCTGCAAAGACCTGGCCTGCACACCTGAATCAAACTAATGCATTGCTAAGTCAGTATTCAGTATAATGCTACAAAGTCCTGCTAAGAACCTAAATATTCAATTCAGGCATGTTGAAGCAGAGATGCATCTAAAAGCTGCAGGATACTGCCCCCTTGAGGACCGGAGTTTGACACCTGCAAACCTTTTCTGATACCAGTAAAATGAAAAAGCTTCTCTGTGTCTAGATATGGGCTGGTATTAGAATTTGGAGAGATGTTGTTACTTCAGTCAAATGTTCAAGGTGCTGGAAGACCTAAACAAACTACAAAGAAAATTGATTGCTAAACTGAATTGCTTTGTTCCTAAATATGACTTGCAAGAAGTGTTTATAGCCTATCAAAATGATGTTAGCATTTTATTATTATCTGCCACAGCAGGAAGCTTGTATGAAGTGGGATGTTTATTTCACCAGTAGAAATCACCTGTCAGATCTTGTTTGGTTTAAATGGTACTGTTAAAAAATGATAAGTGGCTCTCCAATCTATGTCTGCCATTTTTTTTTTACCTTAGAAATTTCCTGTCTTACAGGAAAATCTGACTTGTTTGTTTGGAAGTATGCAAAACTTTTCGGGGAATTCTCCACCTTCAGCCATCCAACACAGCTTACTAGCTCCTCGAAGTAACAAGTGTGGAGAGATTAACCTTACCCAAATAACTGATTTTTTTTCCTACAAGATATATTTTCACACCACTTGCTTTATTGTATTTGTTTTGCAAGGTGTCGGTAGGCTTTGTTGGAAAAGAAGGTTTCGGAAAATTCCCTGTGTACACAGCTGACTGACTCCTTTCAGCAGCAAGAAAGAGGAAGTTGACCACTATTGTCTGTCATTCTACTGCTGTCAGTAAACTCTTAAACTGTAATAGCAGTGAAATGTCAATATGTAAAAAAAAAAAAAAAAAATAGAGCCACTGCTTTTCTTTAAAAATGAATTAGAAACTGGAAGCCAGCCCATGTCTGGATACGTGACAAAAAAAAAAAAATATATATATATATATAAAAAAAAACACATCTTCATTGCTGGTTCTTAATGCATTGAGAAATAGAGAAACACTGCCGTCTGCTGTTCAGCCCGTATATTTGTTTGCACATATCATAGTAATGTCTGACCAGGTTTTGACATATGTTTGCCTCTTTTTCCTACATTCAGCATATTCCATACATTTGTTTACACAATACCAGCACTATTTTGTGGATCACACAATGTATTATAAAGAATGTGAAATGCCATTTTTAGATATTATATATGCTGAGTATACACAAGGCAATCGTGAATTGCTGCATTTTATCCTCATAACAGGCCTGTTATAGTGTAAAGGTTGGACAGTGTTTGAATGTAACAAGTTAAAACTGATGTTTTTTTAAAAGTTTGTGAAGTTATTGACATTTTGTTGTAAGTTCTTTGGCGGTTTAACTCATTTGTACTGCTTTGTCACTTTTTTGTACAAACTATTATTGTGACGTACTACTTCAACCATTCTGTTAAATATCCTTCGTCATTATCTGTGTTGCTTTTGGATGAGTCACCTACATGAATAATGGTAGTCAGAGCTGGGCCAGACTGTAATTGTAACACATTTTCTTTGCAGAAGGAGCTTGTTAAATCAATCAGGAGTAGCCAGGTAGTTGTGTTTATTATCACAGAAAAGTACATAAATTGACTTATAAGCAATTTCCTGCAATTTTCTCTTAATTTTGCAATCCCATGCGGTGTAAGTCAGCCATCTGCCGGCCATAAAAAGCTGAGATGATAGTCAATTGATATCTCACAGCATGGAAAGTCGTCTGGTTTAACTCCTCTAAATTGTCCAAGATGTAGTAATCTCTACCCTCTTGTGCTCTTGAGGACTTTCAAACATATGCTGGAAATTACTTACAAATACTGCCTGGCCCAGGTGACACTCCATCTGTCGTCATTTTCTCGCCTTCATTCTGAAAAGTGGCTTGAAGCAGGCGTTTTAGCACAAATGAACCCACTGCCCGACTCCTCTGGAGTCTATTATGCGGCCCACTTCTTGTCTTGTTACGTTTCTGATCATGTAGAGATTCTGCAAAAGGTCTTTGTTGTGATGTTGGATTGTCTGTAAATGGGTCTTTGTCATTGCTGACGTCTCAACAGAAGCATCACCACCCAAAGCCTTACAGTAATGACTGATTCGGGATACGTTTTTCAGTTTGTGTATTTCACTTCAAGCAGCTGGAAGGGGCGAACCCTTAAAAAGTTGGATGATGTTGAAGTGCACTTGATTTTAAATTGCTGTGTTATTTTTCTTACCTTGGAGCAGTCCATTCTTTCTTATGTTTAAAAACAAATAAATGAATGAGATATTACCATCTTAGACTCTGTTTTTTTCCCCCAATCACTTTTCATAAAAATTTAATGCTGTAGCATTCTCTACATGAAANGAAACAAAGGGACGAGACAAATCAGACATGCTCTTTTATTACTTTATTTTTGTTGAGATTAAAAAGCTTTTTCAAATTTGCTAGAGGAAAAAAAGGTTTCTAAACTCTGATTTTTCAGAATAACAAACAAAAACAAACATTAGATCTATTATTTCTAGATGTGACAATGGAAATAAAACTTAGCTTTTGAGCTCAAGGTCTTGTAAATTCAACATAAAGAGATTTTATCAACATAACTTCATAAAAATGCACTCACAAAATTAGAAGGGAAACTAAAATAACATTCTAGATCTTAAATATTCTCATTGAAAAATTTTAACACAGTGGAAATAAGAACATACAAATTATTTTAAATCAAAATTGTTACACCTGGATTCAGTCCCAATATGCAAGTGGAAAATAACATGACAGGTTGATTCGGTGTCGGTGAATATTTCTCAAGATAAGTCTAAATGACGCTTAATAGTGTGTATGGTTTCCACATGTCTGTTAAACCTCCCAGCAACACCTGGGCATTCTCCTGATGAGATGGCGGATGTTCTCCTGAGGGATCTCTTCCCAGACCTCAATTAGAGCATCAGTTAGCTCTTGAACAGTCTGTGATGCGACGTGGCATTGGTGGATTGACAGAAACATGATGTGCTCAATCGAATTCAGGTCTGGGGAATGGGCAGGCCAGTTCATAACATCAACATACTCAAGCAGGAACTGCTGAACACTTCAACTACATGAGGCCTAGCATTGTCATGCATAAGAAGGAACCAAGGGCCCACTGCAGCAGCATATCTCACAATGGTTCTGAGGATCTCATCCTGGTACCTTCTGGGAGTCAGGGCACGTCTGGCTAGCACATGGAGGACTGTGCGGCCATCCAAAGATATGCCCCCCCCTCCCTAACACCATGACTGACCCACCACCAAAATGTTATACTGGAGGACGATGTTGCAGGCAGCATAATGTTCTCCATGGTGTCACCAGACTCTCACATGTGTTCATTGTGAACCTGCTTTCATCCATGAAGGGAGAAAGGTGCCAATTTTGGTGTTCCCTAGCAAACGTTGATTGTTCTGCAAGGTGTTGAGCTGTAAGCACAGGCCTTATATGTGAATGTCAGGCCCTCATACCACTCTCATGGAGTCTGTTTCTGACAGTTTGAGTAGAAACGTACATTTGTGGCCTCCTGGAGGTCATTTTTAGGGCCCCTGCAGTGAACCTCTTGCTTCTCTTTGCACAAAGGACAAGGTAGCAGTACTTCTGTTGGGTTGTAGCCCTCCTATGGGTCCCTCAATGTCTTCTGGCATACTGGGATGTCTCCTGGTACCTAATCCATGCTCTGGACTGGTAGCATAGGCCCTATGTGCCTTCTCACCACCGCTTGAAGTGATGTTCAGTTTTGGATTAGCTGCACTACTTGAGCAACTTAAGTGGGCTGTAATAAAAACACCTCATGATGCCTCAATGTGTGTCAGCAGCACTGACAAAATTAAAAAGTGAAAAAGTTCAACCAGAAAGCACAAGAACAAAAAAATTATATGTGGTCGCCACTTGCAGAATCACTCTTTTATAGGGGTTGTCTTGCTAATTGTCTCTCATTTCCACCTGTTGTGTGTTCCATTTGCACAGCAGCAGGTGAAATTGATTCACAATATGTGGTACTACCTAACATTGATTCCACAAAGGTGTGACTGATTTGGAGTTGCATTGTTTTGTTTAGGGGTTCCCTTTATTTTCTTGAGCAGTGCATATGTACATTAATCTGTGTTTTTGAGTGACTGAAAACTCGCCAGTTAAATCAGGGACATTCAGGTTTTTATGCCTTCACTAAAGTGATAAAAAATAGATTTTGTGTACAGCTTTGGAGCTTTTACTCTTTAGAGCACACTAATACTAAACCTAAAAAACAGTCTGGAAAATCAGTAATTTTGAAAGAGAAAATGTTTAGGAGAGGAGACTGGTCTATCATCCAAGCAAATCCAACGAGGCAAATAAATCCAAACAGGTGGCTTTCAAATTAGGAATGCAACAAAACACTCAAAGCAGCTGTGTCTTAAGTCATGTTTGATTAAAATCAGGCTAGAGTAATGGTGAGCCTCACTTTATTTTTCTTGATTCATTTCAAAATCTCTCTGTAAGTTTTTTTTCTTTGACATAACCATCAGTTTCTGCAGTCTGAAAATGAAAGAATGTTTCTTGTTCTCTATTAGCCATTTAAATAAAAGGCTAAAACTGACTACTTTTGCATTGATCAAATATCAAAATTGGACCTAGTGTCATCATGACAGTGTGACTTTTTATTTTTTTTAAG
>CAEGAG010145443.1:0-60674 GCA_903067065.1 Brachyrhaphis terrabensis
CACATTCACACCTCCAAAATGAACCGGACTTTCTAGACAAATGGACTGGACTTTGATTAAAGTGTACTAAACAGGGCTGGTGTGAACACAGCCATAGTCAACAATTTACCTGCATATTCAATGAAGTGGTGTATTCAATATGGCTGCACTACAATAGAAAATGATGATGATAAATATTGTAATATATACTTATTTTCTATATCCTTCTCATCCGTACGTTCTATACTTTGATCTTTAGCATTTTGGCAATATTTGTGATTGTTAAAATTAGAGATGATCAAAGACTGCTTTAAAATCTTTGATCATCTCAATGTTTGTTGAATTGATTTCAAGAAATTTTCAATTTCACATTTTTGAATTCATTGTGAGGGATTTTAATGTTAATGCAGGCAGAGGCATCAATGTGAAATAGGACTGCAGAATTACACTGAAATAATCCAGAAATGTGGCAAAATAATCAATGACTAATCAGTGAAATATTGATAATGCAGTCTGCTACCGTTATAAGAGTACGTTGCAGCCCTGACTCAAAGTCTGGGACCATTTTAAAAGTGCAAACACTTCTACACTAACTATTTCAAGTTATAGATCTACTATAACTTGTATACTTTAAACAAACCTTATGCCACAATATGCTTACATTGCACAGCTTGCAAGGTAGCAACAATACTCTCTCTGCATCTTTGATCCAATAAATAAATAAAAATGTTCAGATACTTTGCTAAATTTTTTTCTAACACAAGGTATTGTTTACCATTAATATCACGACTCAACTTGTTTGTAAGGGACGTTCAATGCTTGTAAATGAGTGTATCAACTGTTGTTGTGTATAAAAGCTTTTTAATTAAAGGTGGCTTTGCTTACAAGGGCAGTGAAACTCGGTGTACGCACAAGTAATATTTAATTACAAAAGTACTCAACAAAGGCAGCCAAAAATGTTGGTATTAAAAATGTGAATATTGCAGAAAAGATTTTTGGTAAGATCTCCAGTCAAATCTGTAGAACAGCCAAAAAATGCGTAGGATTTAAAAGAATTGAATATATGTTTAATACCTTTAATTAAAACACCAACTTTTGCCAGTATGATGACTGTAAATCCTAAGCCAGGACTGTATGATCTCCTACCTGTGAGAGGTTGAGGTCAGGGTCTCCCAGCTGCAGGCCCTGATGTCCAGGGGTGTGGAGGTGGGGCTCGGCCCGCCCGTTAGGGATGAAGGAGCTGTACATTTTTGGTGTCGACACATCCAGTTTGTCATCCTAGGTAGAGACGAAATAGGGGTGAATTTTAATGGTTCCACACAGCTAATGAGCGACTTGTTTAAATGTATATTTCAGCTAAAAGGTCAGAGGTTAGCAGCAGCTTAGAGACTCCGATTCTCACTGAAGGACATTTGGAAAAATGATGGAATAATAATGAAACCGTCAGTTGTAATGACTGAATAAAACACCAAGGTGAATCTTATTATGTGTTCCCTCAGGGTGATGAGGAGGAGGGAAAAGGAGGAGATGAATATTAATGCTGCTTCTCAAAATTCAGGCAGCTATGTTGCCGCCTCTCAGCTGTATCGTGGAACCTAAAAAAATCTGATTGAAATGTAATTCAGCCGCAGTGATGAGTGCATTTAAGTCTGTCAATTTTATGTTTTCATTTAACTTCAGTCTCAAAACATCTTCAACTTAATTTAGATTAATGTGCATTTCTCCATCAACATCCTGTAAGTTCAGCTTGTGGAAAACTGTTATGTTCATTTGGGATGAAATCAGTGAAGTAATAATGAGTATCATCATCTCTTTCTTCCTCAAAATGTGATCTAGTGAAAAAAATCCTAAATATAGGAACATATATTTCTGGGAACACATACTGTTTTATTCTAGTAAAATACAAAATATACTAGCTAATTGTTTTCTACTACATTATACTTTCAAATGATGAGAATTTAAGAAGACAAACAAGTTTTTAAGGTCTGTAATAACAAAACTGCCCATAGCCAACCTTCGGCTGCCCATCTAGAAGCCCGTTCAGCTTGGCGAGCGATCGTAGTGACAAAGCGTGCGGCAGTGATGCTTCGGGGTCCTTCCCTAGCCTGCGGGCTCGGTGAGCTGCGCTGCGGCTGCAGTAACAAGACACCAGGAAACCTGATAGGATGGCTCCCAGAAAGAATGCCACGAACACGCAGGCGATCAGCAGGGTGTAGTGGACGTTGGCGTTGGCACGCTGATCCAGCTCAGGAGGACGGCGAACACCTTAAAGATAAAAGACAAAGGGATGGAAAAAAGGACATTTAGTGTCTTTGTATATTTTAGGGCTTACTATGGAATGTAGAATTTGTCTTTGCCAAATTCTACATTTATAAGAATCCTACTTCACATCTGACATGCACTGCCATTACCATAAAGGCACTACTTAAAGATGAAGCCAAATTGTACAATTTTATGAGATACAAAGTCTGTATTTAAGTGGCATTGATACATATGTAACATGTAAAATCCTGAATTAAAATGTGGCTTTGCATGGATGTGCCTTAACTGTCTCCAGCTGAACAGAAAAAAAAGAAAAATGAAGTTATCTTTGAACCTAAAGAGGAACAATCTAAAAGAATTTATTACAGCTAGAAACTTGTGATGAGGCCTGAAATCTCAGACCTAATTCAACAATCCTAAATCTGTTGCTCCACAAACTCCAAAATACCCCAAGACGTTTTGGTCATCCTTCCAGTGCTGCTCAGTTTACATGGGTGGTCATAATATTATGATCGATCACACTTACTTTGTTCAGTGGTGTTTTTTGTTTGTGTACTTGGAATTAAATTAAATGCAAAACTTGATTCCCTGCCAGCGGGCAAAGGCTTCTGTGGATGGATGAGCAAATATGATGCTGATGTTAAGTTGACAGTTTAAGAGGAGGAGGAAAAACAGATGGAGGAGAGGTAAAACCAAGGTGAATGGGTGGACGAAAGAAAAGAGTGGAAGACAGCGACGAGGATTAGACTTAATGAGAAAGAGGTGCTTCACGGGTGAGAAATCTGGATGACGGAGCAGAGAAAAAGACTGGGAGGGCAAGAAAGAGGGAGAGGAGGAGAAGAAAGGGAAGGTAAGAGATGAGATGATCGGAGAGAGGGAGGCAGTCGGGTTGACAAAAGGATGAAGGGACGAGAACAGAAGGAGGGAGTAGGTGTAGACGAGTGGAGATGAAAGAGAGAGTTTATTGTTTGGCAGCGTTCACCTCATCAGGTTGAGATATGCCATCAAAGCCTCTCTGACACAATGACTCATCAGTCTGTGCAGCAGTGATGCACACAAGAACAAACACACTGCCCAGGATTGGTGACAGGGCATCAATTCTGCAGCAATCAATACTTTGATTACATATTGTTCAGATTTTTTTTCTCCAAGGAAAAAGAAAAATACAGTAAAATTATAATTTTATGAGGACAGTAGGAGCAGAATGTTTCACAGCCTTTGGCCAAAACACCTGTAACGTGTCCAAAAAAGATTCCTGATACACCAGAAGCTCCACTCGAACAAATGGAGTGATCCATCATGAAGACTGATTACCTCTGGTCCGGCTCTGTTGTGTAATTTTTCCAGCTACCAGATGGGGAGGAAAGTGTACTTCAGGAGTTGGACTAATGCGTTTAAAATATTAAAGTTTTGCAGAGTGAAGAGGACAATTCATCAATGCTATCCCCACAAAACTTGCCAATCATATGGGGTATCCGTTGATTTATATCTTTAATGCACTTATTTTAGTACTTATTTTATATTTGCACAGGTTTTCCAACATCAGATTTTGCTGATAGTAAAACATTGCTAATAACCCTGTTAAATAACGACACACTGAATCTCAAGTTTCTTTTAAATGTCTTGGTGATTGTAGAAACTTGACTTGTAAGTATGGCAGTAACAGGCATTTAGGGGCCAGCTGGTAAAAATTAGTGTGGCCATTTTTCTAAGTGGTTAAGTTTTTGCTGTAAAAAGAAACATATATAACGGCGTTAAAGTTCCATCTAAATCCCTGTTAGAGATAAATTGCCCAGACTGAGTTCATGTCCCTGAAACCCTGATCAAAGACGCCAAAAATACTCAAGAAACAAAAAAGCTAATTCCATGCCCTTCACTTTTTGCCATTAGGGGATTTTACTCCCCGCTCCCCAATGGTGTGGGACTCAAAGTGGCAACCATCTGAAACCTCAAAGCCGGAGTGGCCTCTAAGCTTCTGAGGCTTTGCTTTGATACAAGAAGCCATGGAAAACATGACTCTTTTATGCAAAAGTACTCTTGAAATGGAGCAAGCAGTCATTACACATCAGGGCAGGAATTAACACACAAACACACACCCCCCCACACGCGCACAAACACATCCCATGTGTTTAAAAGAGACAATTTCATGTTCGTTATTTGCACTCTTTCATCTCCGTCTCTCAGTCTGACAGTTAAAAATAGGATGATGGAGACACACAGAGAGAAATATTATGCTAATTGCAGCCCAACACGGAAATGTTTCATTCTCTGCCCTCTTCTTTTTTTCCTCTACCCTCTGTCAGATGGAAAGTTCCTCGTTCTTAGCTGTCAGCCTAAAATGTTGAAGTTTCTGGCATCTGGGGTAAAACTTCAGGGTGATATCTTGACTTTTCCCTTTTCCCCCGTCACTGTTCTATGTCAGTCTAGGATTTACAGTATTCTGTAAGACTTTCTCTTCACTGCTTTCTCAACCACCATCTCCTTCAGCTTTCATCTTTCTTCCTTCCATTCATTTTTTGCAACCTCCCATCTCTGTAGCCCTCTGCTTGCTACCACCCTCTCGTCTGCTCTTTCTTTTAGATTCAGCTGAAATCAATACAGTCTGTCTGGGAAGGTCTAATTAAATCAATCATACAAATGAACCATATAACTAGATTCGATGAAAAGCCATGAGGAGAATTATTAAAAAGGAGAAAAAAAGGATAAAAGCTTCAGTAAAAACTGGTTTATATGCTATAAAGTAAGTTTCTGCCAGAAGGCAATGCAAAGTGTTTTACATATATTCGCACAATATCTGAATAGTCAGGGAGCGTTATAGATCAAACATTGTAGGCAAATATTCATAAACCCCCCCCCCCAAAAAAACCAAACTTTTTTATATATTGAGATCATTTATTATTAACGCAAGCTTTAAATTCTGCACAACACACTTCCACAAATCTGGATTTTATGAAAGAGGAGCCATTGATGTCCATGTGAGCTCCGATCAGATGAGAGCAGCATGAACGAGTATGAAAACTGACCCTGAACACACCATGCCTGCAGTGAAATATGTGGTGGCAGCATCAGCCGGAAGTGATGATCTCTTCTGTAGGGTCAGCAAGCTTGTCTGAGTTGACCTTGAACATTTTGGGCAAAGTCGTTTGTGTCCATAGTGAGCATCAGGTGATCTGTGAGACTCTCCACCTGGCTAAATATTACACTGGAATGAACAATTGCAATTATTGCTGTCTAAGCAGCCTTTTGCAATCGGAATATTACGATGATTTATTCATGATACACCGATTAGCCAGTTTTAGAAACTGCAAAACAATTCAGGTTGGGCAAAGATTCAAGTTTCCAGCAGACAAGAATCCTAAACATTAAGCTAGAGCTACAATGATTGGTTCAGATTGCTGCATATTCATGTGTAATAAGGGCCTAGTCAAAGTCCTGACCAAAGTCTGATTAAGAATCTGTAGAAATGTTTTAAAAATGATCTTCCCAAACCCAAGCATCCCATTTGATAGCGATTAGCTAAAGATGAACGGGGGAAACATGTCAGCCTTTAGAAGAAGAAAACTGGTTGAGAAATACCAAAACAAATTGCACCAAAAGCTGCAAAAAATTATTTTAAAAAGTCTACTCAGGGGAACTGAATACAAATGCAGATCACAGTACTTTTGAAACGACTTTTCCTACTTTGTGCTGATCTATCATATAAATTCCCAACATAATACTTTGAGGCATGATACACGATATAATGTGGAAAAGTTGATGGGGAATAAATATTTTTTCAAGATATTGCACATACTGGTCAGGTGCTAGAAAATGTTTAGTTTTTGACATACTGCAGCCGTGATGGCAGGAGAAATCAAGCCTCCTTTTGAACAGAAGAACTGTCTTTCATTGTTATATTAAAGCATAGGCTTGGCAGTGTTATATTAAAGAAATACATTTATAGAAAACTGTGACTTTAAGGCAAACACAGATCCTCTGAACACTGAAGTCAGGCTTCAAATGACTTTGTCCTATTTGCATGCTCTCCTGTCCACCGCCTTCCCATTGGTATTCACATGAAGCCAGACACCAGTGACAGAATCCGTACAGAGAGGCAGTGAGCAACAAGGATGCCGACACAAAAAAGAACCGACGTCGGGATGAAGGTGATTGAGGGAAACACAGCTGGAAATCAAAACAAAATGAAAAAAAAACTGAATAAGTGTGACGAAGACACAGCTTGTCAAGTCTGACTTTGTTCTTCTCTGAAAATGTCAGTTACACACATGCACACACACACACAACCTTGTTCCCTTTAAAGGTCACAATTCACACCTGAAACACTGCAGGTGTGTGTCAGGTGTCTTGTGGGTGTGTGGATTAAGAATGAGGTGTTTTAGTCTGCAGACGCCCCAAAATTGCTGCTCCTCAGCTCTCCGGCACTCTTTAGATTCTCATTTAGTCTCCTGTGTTCATTATTTAAATGAATGAAGTGTTACATTTATGAGCTGCTTCAGGGTGTTCAAGGAGGCTGTCGCGTGGGTGGGAGGTAAACAAAGCGCTTTGGCACTTCGGTGCAATCTTCAGAAAGCGGTGAAATAGAAGGTGTCACTGTTTTCTGTTCATCAGACCTGGGGTACCGGAGCAGAAAGGCAGACACTTTTACGCTGAAGAAATGATTCAAGCACCAATCGCCATGTTGATGTGCCAGATAAACTGAGAAGCCGGCACTTTAAGAGAAGGTGTGTGCAAAAAGGAGGAACTATTTAAAGCAGCAGTAGTTCAAAACTATTCACTAAACATCGAACAGCCTCTGGGTAAGTTGAACTCATCTCTATTTAGAAACCAAGCATTCAAGTTGTCTCTTCAGACTGATAAGAGACTTCTTACCAATCCACACAGACGTCACATATCTGGTTATATCCATTTGTAAATAGATATATTTTATTTTGATAAATGAGGGAGCTGAGTAGTTATAAAACCCTGCAATCTTAGATATTTTATTATTTTATGCATTTAATTTTTTAAGACATGCATTTTGATTGATCGTTGTTCTTATTCTTATGTTGTTCCTTTTGCCTGCTTGGAAATATGCAAAGTTAGGACAACTGATCAAAGAAAAAAATACCATCGATAGCCAGGTGAAATATTTCTTTGTCCTGTCAAACACATCGCAGAAGACTACAAGCTGATTTTCTGAAAATACTTGCAATCACAAGTTGTCAAAAGCAATTAAGGAATCAAGAACTTTTCATACCAAATTTTAAACATATGAAACAATAAAAACTGCAAAAGAACTAAATTGTCAAGCTGCCAAAAAGACTGAAATGTTCCTAATGAAATGGGCATCTTATAAAGAAAAACTGAAAAATAAATAAAATAACCTATGTGCTACTAATATTTCCTGGCGCCCAGAGAGTAAACAGGTCGCCAGTAAAGTCAACATCTTCATGAATTAAGCAAATTACTGTAGTATAAAAATAACTTCATGTTTTCTGACACACAGAAGATTCAACTATTATGCAAAAGCAGAATGGATGTTGGCTTTAGAAAAGAAGACTTGATAAATATTTTGTTGTTAATTGGAAAGTATAGAAAAACACTTTCTGAAACAAACAGATTCGTCGTCTATTGAGAGTATAGATTTAAACACTGAGCAGAAGCTAAATTTTATTGTTCAAAATAGGAGGAGCTTTGTATTAATCTGGAATTTAATGTGTGCAATGAAATGATACATTAGGCACCGATGTGGTGATAATGATAACCGTGATTGCAATGAGGGCAGGGTGGGATGTCTCTCTAAATGCTCACTAAGTGGCATTAATGGACTGTTCACTCAGCCTTTTAATGGAGGTATTCTATGTGATGATACTGATGCGTTAGCAGCACATGCATTACATTTTTTGCATTCATATTGAGCTTTCATCCTATTACCAACAATATGTAGGAATGGCTGCTTGACAATCCAGAAGCAGAAAAAGAAGTTAAGCAACTTATAAATGTAGAAACTTTAATGCTGTGATGCTCAGTAAATCAAAATTCAGCATTTCCAATTTTTCTGTGTGTTAGATCAACTGATTTTGAATTATTTGTGACCTGCAACATGAATATCTTTACACGGTTATTTCTAATAATAATCTAAAGGGCCACTATGTTAACCTCTTGCTTTAATCTTTGGGATGTTTTGACTTAATTTATTTGAATAAGTTAAACATACATCAAAGCATTTCGCTACAAGGCAGTCCAGTGCTAAATGTAGAAGTAAAACAATTAAATGCAAGCTTACAGAGTCTAATTTATTTTTTTTATGCATCTATTCAAAATAATATCAGCACTTATAAACGTGGATTGGGAACTTTATTACTTGTTGACCTGCTTAGTCATGCAGTTATTCATTAAACTGATCTGATTGATTATGTGAAAGAGATATAGATCCAGAGCTTCTAAGAAAGTTAAAATATAAATATAATTATTAGTGTCTGTGGATGATCTACATTTTAATACAACAAATCATCCTTTACTAGCTGCACAGAAATGGATAATAAAGTCAATGTTTCAGCATGAATTCAATGTATGTAAATGTCTGGATCAGCTGTATATGTGGATCTCTAAGAAACTCATGACAGTTAAAAAAATAAATACAAACATATGATAATGCTCTGGTTTACCTGGAGATAAAATTGGGAATGCCACATCAGATGCATATAGAAACTAAATGCTTGAATGTTATTTACTCAGAGCTGCTTATCTTAAGATGCCATAGAAAAGCAGGGCAGACAAACAACATAAAAGGGGAACTAAACAGATCTAAGGCTACAGTGTGAGTAAGCTTGAGTCCTGTCCTGCTTCTGATGCAATAACGTTCTCTTCCACATCCGCTATTGTTTTAGTGCCAACATGCAAATGACAGAGACTTCAGTAAACATCAGCGGCATCTTCATTTAGCAGATCTGAATCCTGTTATGTACCTTTGGGATGATTGAGAGATTGCCAGCCAGAATGTGAAACTGACAGTTCATTGAAGATGATATGATGAATCATGTTGACATGAAGCTGAGTTTCAAGCATATCAGGACAAAAAGAACTGCATCTTACTGAGAGAAGAGGCCCAATGTTGGCTGCTACTAAAAAAAACAAACACTTAACTTACTGTATAATCTGGTATTGTCAACCATCAATCAAACTTCCTAAGTTTCTCAAATCTCAGGATTAAAAAATAAATAAATAAATAAATCCAAAGTTGCCACTCAAACTGGATGAATTTTATTAGGACAAAAACTCTTGCTTGTACAGAGTACTTATATTGTGAGTTTGTGTTTAACCATCAATATTTTTGTTGCAGTTATTTCAAGTTTAAAAGTTAACATTTAAACACATGACTGAAGCTAAAAAAACAAAGGGTTAAATCTACTTAGATATGACAATTCAGTCAACTTTTGTCTGCTGACGGTCTGGGTGTTCAGGCAGATGAAGGTTTTCAACATGTGGAAAATTTCCTCTGAAATGTAAGAAATTTAACAGCAGTTCAGACTGAAAAGTGAGGAAAATAATATGAATTTGGATTTAAAGTGAGCCAATTTAAATAAATTTAAGGACCAATTTTAACATGTTCGCTGTAAAATACAAAAAGTTTCAATTGCATAGCTGCTTTTCATCTATAAAATATACGAGACATTTTCACACTGCTTGCTTGCATATTTGGATTTATGAATACAAATGAACCAAGAGAAAAACAGCTTGGATCTGCATCTCTACATACCAAGTACGCAAAACCAAGTCTTTATGTTTTGCTGCTGTAAATGATTGTAATTTATCAAAACAAACTACAACGACAGTTTCATGTCATTTCCTGCTTTTAAACACAGACTAAAGGGTCTTTATATGGGGTCATGCATTTGATTTGCAGAATGAACACATGGCTCATTGCATGTGTGTCCTCCCCCCTTTATTCCCTTAAGTGTTTTAGCACTTTCAGCTTAGAAATTGTTTGCAATGTTTTGCCTGGTGAAGCAAAGATTTAACTAATAAAGATGTGAAAAGAAAAGAGACAGAGCACGCTCCTCCTGTCCTTCAATTGAGTCAAGTTTTAACAGGTTAGACAAAGGGCTAGTCAAATGTACTATTTATATTTAATCTGTAAATAAATTACATCCTCCTAACTGGTGAAGTGAACAGCATCTTCCTTAATACCATGTCAGTTTAGTGATTTAGAAATATTAAACTGCTGGTTTGCACCAAGCAACCGTAGTTATACTATTACTGCTCAAAGAAAAAGTGACCTCAGTGACGATGGCTTTAAACTAAAGCTTAGACACAAAACCTTAAAAATATCATTCATACACAGAGAATGTTTCATCATGTGAAAGGACATCACCCTGACGTTATTCCACTGGTGAATTACACTAATCCTAATCTTAAGATTAACCCAACACGGACCTTTTAGTAAATCTTTCTTCCTATCACCAAACTACGGGACTCAACGATGTTGTCTCAGAGTGGGACAATTCCTCCCTAAAATCCCGGCCAGGTCATTTCATGTGCTGTGTGGAGTTTCTCTACATCCTCTGGTTTTTCCGATGGATGGCTACAACGTGTCCGAACAGAAAGTTGAGCGTCACAGTGAGGTTGCATAAACAGATTTGCATCCACACCCCAAAACACTGACTCACATAATAGTACCCACTTATACAATCATGTGCTTATAAAAGAGCAATAAAGCAGCGAGGTCACAAAGATAAGTCAGTGTATGCAGTTTTAGCTAGTCCAATTTCTTAGCATGTTAATCTGCTGAATTTAGTCCAGAACATTTCACCTTGCATAAACACATTTCTTTGTTAGCATAACTGAAAAAAAGAGCCTAAATTTAGTCAACACATTGTGTTGGTTTGCGTCTCTCAGGGAACCGGCTAAGTTTTTGGCTACTTTCATAAAAATTGCACAAAAATAGAACACTGTCAAGGAGCACAATGCAAAGAAACAAGAGATCAAATGCTACTGAACGTGTGGTCAGTCTTTTCTCTAAATCAGTAGAGCCACTCTTTGTCTTGCTGAAATGTGAGATGTCTCAAAACTCAGTGGCCAGTGAGCAAATAACAATAAAGTGCATCAGCAATCACTTAGACATGCTAAACATCTGTCACTTTCAAATATATATATAAAGAAATATAATGTAGTTGTTCCAGTGAATGAAAGACAGGGGTCTTTTCAAAGTTTACATGTTATTCAATTTTGGGGATTTCAAAGCTAAATTTTTGTCTTCTATTAAAAGAACTTTCACTACTTATATGAAAGTTGCCAGTTTTAATCTGAAATAAAGTAGGTGAATGGTGACATGGAGACAGGTCTTGCATAAGCTCTGGGAAGAACTGAGCCAAAAAAAGAAGAATTTAGATAAAGCAGGAAAGTGCTTTTTGAACATTGTGGTAGAAGTTTTCAAACTCCTGGTTCTACATGTGTGTAATATTTATAACTAAGACAGTCAGAAATATCACCATCACTCTAGGCCAGCTGGAGGCTCATTAGCAACAAACAGCAGCCTGAAATTCATCCAGTGAAGCTGCTTATACCCTTCGCCTCATTTTGTTCAGCGCTGGGAGAAGATGAAGACAATTAGCGTCAATACGACCGCTTTTGGCTGCTTTCTAACACCTCTCATCCCCGCCTGTTCTGCATGAGCCACATAACGTACTCAGTCCATTTGTAAGAGCTCCAGCTCATTAAAAAACACTTTAACACGCTTTGATGGCTCTTTTGCCTGCTCATACACGTGCATTCATAGAAGGAAAATCACTCACCAAGCCATTGGCAAGCACATTATCACACACATTCTAGACTTCTACATGATACAGACAACATCTTTTGTTTCACCTTATTGTGCACAGAAGTACACGAGAAACACTCATGCAGAGTAATTGCACTCTCTGTGTCTGTTATCCGCAGAGTAATTAGGATATTTTCTTTTACAGAGAGTGGAGAGATAACAGTAAGCACACCTTTGGGTTGCACCACAAAGCTATAGATCACATCAGCTGGCACCTTCCTAAATAGAAGGAACACTTTAGGTAAAAAGGTGAAATTTACAGAAATGATTATTCCTAAATGTTTCAGCAGTATGGTGTTTTAAATCAGAATTTATCTAAAAGTGTAAATCTGATTTTGAAAAAAAAAAAAAAACTAAGTTTAATTCGTGCAAAGAGCTTCAAATGAAGTTAAAATGTTGTCCACAATGAGGTAATTGCACCTGAATGTGTCTTTTTAGATTTACACAAGTGGGTTTTTTTTGTTTGTTTTTTACATTACAGGTTCTAATCAATGCAACAGTTCAGGTTACACTGTAGGTTCCAATAAAGCTTCTCCCTGCCACATGTCTGTGCTCTGGTCGAGGCGTTTAAACTGAAGTTACCTACTGATCTGTGCATCATGTATGAATGTGTGCAAAATTCAGAATGTGATTGAGTGAATGTGGCTAAAGTGTTTGGATGATTGGAAAAGCACAACATAAATCCATTTACCATTTATCCTTTTACTAGTTCTGAACTGTTGATCTTCCTGCCCCCCATTTATTTACAGCATTTATGGCTGCAAAGGAGCAAGCAAAAACTTTTTGCATAATTTAAGGTTGAAAAATCTTTAGTCAAAAACGAAAAAGATTAGAAATAAGCAGCATTCTCAACAACGTTGGTGGGGAAATTGCTGCAAAGGCAATAACTTGATGCAAATGGCTTCCTTAGACAGTTCTTTACAAAATGGGATTATATCATCGATTGACTGGATTATTTTATAATTAAGATGTGTGAAAATTGGACTCTGAATGCGTCTATGAATTGACTGTTGTAGAAATAGTTGGATTTAGATCTCTTGAACAGAGTAGAAACTGGACATGAACTGAATCAGTGTGTTTAGTAAAGAGCCTTGATATTGTGTGTGTGTGTGTGTGTGTAAAATGTTGCTAACCATCATTAAAGACATATTTTATTGTTAATGTAGCAAATATATCAAAAGTCTCAACACACAAACTGAAATTAAGTATAAAATAAAATGGTTGCATAGAGAAAAACAATGCACTTTCACTTTCATGACTAAAGCATGAGTCACAGGCTGGTCACTTTTTAAAATGGATATGTGGCATTTTGGCAGCATTTCTTTCAGGCTGAGCGAGATGAAAAGGAGCCTCACCTCTGTTTCTTGAAACAGAGGTTTTCTTATAGTTGTTCCCTTCCTGTGGCAGGCAGGCGGATCTAATGGAGACGTCCCGACCTCCTCCACCGAGCTGCAGCTTTCTTTCACTTAGATATGCTCTTGTAAATGCAGCTCATGCTTTCATTGCACACAAACACACACACTCAGTGGCAACATTTGCTGCTCAGTTCACACTTATAAAGGTGTCAGACACCAGAAGATACCTATTTTTTTTCCTGCGTCTATTCAGTCAACTTTATGAACACTCGACAGGTTTCCATTTTCTTTCCACTTTGGTTCTGAGCAAATTCACTGATGCCCGGCTAATAGCAGTATTTGAGAATCATGTGCAGTTCTGATGAAACATGGTGGGAGCAGAAAGAAAGACCGGTATATCTTATTCAATATTTAGAAAAGAATTATGGACCACAATCCAAAGAATGCCTGCAAAACACTTTGATTTTTCTGTTAAATGATGAAAAGTGACTCTAAGGACAATGCTATACTTTCACAAAATTTCCTAGAAGTACTTCAGCTCTGTAATAGGACTGAAACATCCTGAGAATACAAAAACAGCATCAATCTGCAGTTTTGCCGATCTTTTAAAATATTACATTTGAAACTAAATTGAAATGAACTAGATCATTC
Source organism: Brachyrhaphis terrabensis (assembly GCA_903067065.1). Classification (NCBI taxonomy): domain Eukaryota; kingdom Metazoa; phylum Chordata; class Actinopteri; order Cyprinodontiformes; family Poeciliidae; genus Brachyrhaphis; species Brachyrhaphis terrabensis. The sequence continues at coordinate 14,047 of CAEGAG010145443.1, forward strand.
ATTCATAAAATCACAGTTGATTTTAAGTATTAATGATTTATGAAAATGATTCAAACCTGTCTTAGTATTTAGTCACCACTTATTTAACTGCTACAGATCATCCATAAAGAATATTAACTCATTTTTTTCAATTTGTACAAATCTCTATACGCTAACCGTCTTAAGGTTTGTGTTTTGATGGCACATCATAGACTCCATGCACTACAAGCTGGTTGATTATAATCCTTTGGTTATAAGAGATGTCTTAAAAAATCTGTTGGTTGTTTATTAAAACCATAAAAGCTGAAAAAGTCAATAGTGAAAAATACTGTAGATCAGTTAATAAGTTATGCTTCTTGATCAATGAAAAATAAAGGGTAACATATATTTGGGTATACAACATATCAAGTCTAACCATCTGTAGGAATAATATATGGAAATAAATATCTAATGGGATATTAATTGAAAGACATTCCATACCCTATGGTTATTGTTCCAGACATTTTCTCTTACATCATTTCTAGACCCAGTGAATATTTTAATGTCACGTCTACAGTTTTTGTTGTGTGATTAGTAAATTAATGCTCCAATTAAAAAGCATCTGAGCTGATTTAAATGTCAGCTTCTTACATTCATGTAATTACAAACAGAAGAAGCCATTAAGTCACACCATCGACTCCCTAGAGGCACCAGAAATCGCCCCAAACCACTGGAAGGAGCCGCTCTGCGATCAACAGCAGCAGAGAGAGGCTGGAAAAAAGCCAGACGCTGCTGGAATAAATAAAGACTGAGAGCTGCAACACACAGACTTTGCCCTTCATGCACTGGAGGAGTTGTCTTAAAGTTAAACAGCTTCCAACGTGTATAAAGTTTTAAAGTGCAACTATGCCCATGAGTCAAATTCACATTAAAAAGAACCAATACATTTGTTCTTGAAGAACATTTGCTATTTAGGCGAGGGTAAAGATGATTTTTCTAGGCTATTTGTGGACAACAAGTTTGATCAAATAGAGACAGTTTTTGACTAATTTATTATTACATTGTGATCATTTTTCAACAAATGTGTATTACACAAGTCACTGCCGAAGATAAACTCTGTTGCTTATTAGAGATCAGCAAAAACAACACTAAAAATGTAAAACAATCTTTCACATTTTAACTCAAGGTTTGAAAATGTCCAATTCTTTAGAGGTTAAGATTTATAAGGGGAAATTACAGTATGTCATATTTTCCTTCCTCGTCAACATTCACAGCATTAACTTCTCTGGACACCAGGGACAGAAAGTCAAGCTTCTTTCTTCAGTGTTGTAGGACCTAAAAATCCATCTTTGCTTTTTATTTCACAAATACTTTACATCCCTTTATCTATGTTTAATTTCATTGTAGTAATTTCCTATTATATTGGTGCCGATTTTGATATTTTGTTATTTCTACTTTCTCCTACTGGGGCCCATATTGGTGTTACTGGTAATATGATCAAATAATTTTAATCACAAAGAAATAAAAGGATGGATTTTCTCATTAAATTCATTATTATTAGTTTTAATACCAGAGTGAGTATTTCAGCAGTACTAAATAAATATTGTTAAATGTGAACACAGCCACTTGTCATTGTTTTTAAACCACTGGAGTGAAATTTGGGGTTCAGTTCCAAATGAGCATCTTTTTAATTCAGATTTTCCTTCTTGCTGCCAAAGAGTTAAGTGTCCAGATATGTGACCTCTACCTGTGCAACATGGCTTTGAGTGAAACCTCATCAACTATCAGCCTAAAATCCCTGCAGCCGTTTTAAAACTTGGCAGAAAACATGAAGGAAAAGGAAACCGGGGGCTTGTTGCTGAGAAGAGCAGATATTTTTAGCCAAGTATTTTACCTGGAACTTTAATTTAATTGAATAAAAGAGCATTGGAGACAGATCTGTGGAACCACAGCAATGCCAGGTCGCTGGCACACACAACCTAACATCCTCAACTTCCTGGGAAGTCAACTTAAACGACTTCTTAATTGGGAATTATGAAGCCAGGCACTCAAGCTCACCAGCAGAATAAACTTAATTTACTGGATCGTCTGCACAACAACAAGTAATTTAAAGGTCACAGACTGCATTTATGTCCTCCCAAAACCATTATAATTTGCATTTGTACCGCTCATTACGCACAATGTCAGCTCTCATCAAATAATAACATAAAAAAAGTCTGTCCTGTAAAAGCACAGGGCCAATTTGTGTCCATTCAGGCCCGGAGCTGGATCTACAGGGTTCTCGTTGTCAGTGCATTAAATAAGCAATCTACTGCAAAAACCTCATTAAGGGAATAGTTGCCCGGCAAATTATGTCATTACAGTAATGATAACCAGTCTAGCGTACTGCAGATGAATAAGGGTGCACACAGGCTAAAACATCAGTCATTGTGTTGGGAGCCCTTCACACCCGACTGTCCGACACTACAGAGTTAATGCTTCAGAGATCATTATGCAAAAAGCACCTACTGACAGTTTTACCATAAAACCTCCCCAAAAAACACAATTCAGCTTTGATTAATCACCGTCATCTTCACAATAGAACCACTAAAAAAAGAGAATAAAAGGGAACATTGGTAATGTTAAAAAAAGATTTGATAAAGTGACTGGCAGTTCTTATTGTGCTGTCGTGCAATTAACTCCCCAGGAAAGCCTGCAGGCGATGCAAGGTCTAAAACTTAGATGACAGTTTATTTCAACACAATTAGAACAAGTCAAGCAATTAATCCCAACAATGCACAATTTATTATAAGGCTGTGGTTTCATTTAAAGTATTATATTAGATCAGATATACGACTGTAATCAAAGTTGGGCTAATCTTTTAACTGGAAGGTAGAGATTTGTCTGCAAAGTCTTAATTATGCAAAAAGAAATTAAGACATGAAGCTGTTTCATAATTTAGGATGTAGATGATGGCAGACTCTCTTTATTCTAACATGATGTATGTTTGAGAAGATAAAGAAAAAAAGGTTGATTTCAGAATATAAAACACCCGAGCAGCTTGTGGGTTGAAATATTATGTAAATTTTTAAAAGCAACACAGATAAATGCACTCTTAAAAGACATAAATCAGAGACTTTATGCATCTTTTTTATTAGCTTGCATGTTTTTATGATGCTGCTAATGAGTTTAAATTGAACTAAAACTTTCATTTCAGTTTTTAAATACTATTAGTGTTATAAGACTGCAAAAGAAAAAAAAAAACATCTAATGGGAAGGTTGTAAATTATGCAGGAAATTTCAACTGAAGGAAAATGTTTTGGTGAGGACTATCAAATAACTAAATGATATTGGTGGATAAATCTGTTGAAACCACTGCTGAAAGCACAAAATACAAAAATGTACAAAATATTGACAGCGGAAAAAAATATTCAATGTCCCACTGGGGATTTTACCAAAAAGTATTATATTATTTTCTACTGAATCAATTAAAAATATACATTTCAGCGTGAAATTATGCAGCAGCAATAAAAGCCACACATTTGAAGGCTTTTTATACATCTTTGCTATATAAATGTGATATAGTTGGAAGCAACTTTGTCATACCATGTCTAAATAAATATGTTAATAGATTTAAAAGGAAAACTCTCTTCTGTTTACCCAGGTTTTTCTTGTATTGTGTTGGTGGAATCACAGCATAATTTTACATCCATCTCTGGAGGCTCATTGTGTGTTTTGCCTGTTTTGGGTTACAGTGCTTTGTGTCATGAACTCTATTAAGGCTAATAACATTACCTTAAAACCTTAATGCAGGGAAATCACTAAAGCTATAAAAGAAAAGACAACATTAGCTTCAAGTTCGAGGTCAAAGTGCCCCGAGAAATGTTTTAACCGGAAGGTGGATGCAAGGTCTAAAACTTAGATGACAGTTTCTTTTTATTGAATGTAAAAAGAAACAGATACTTTCAATGTTCATAATTATTTCTGTGCCATTTACTGCTTGATGACTTAAATTGTGTTTGAAAAATGGTTAATTCTTTAGAGAATTTTAAAGGCCAGGAAACAAATGCCAACTGCCATGTTTGCAACCTTTGTAAAAGTTACTGCATGTATATTAAGGACAAAAAAAATGTTTTTTAAAAAAAGCTTATCCGTTGTTGTTTTTTTAAAGCGTACACTGAACTAAATAAATTTCACAACAATCTACTAAAAAAACAGGATTAAATCATGTAATCCAATAAAAGTTACAATAAGTAAAGCTGACTATCAACTGAATTAGAGTCTCTCTTGCTCTCTGTGCTCCACTTCAGTTTTTCTTTTCTAAAAGTATGATTTTAATTCTTGTCAACTAACACAGCCTCATTTCAATTCCAGGTGGATGCAATTAAGCTAAGTGGTAGAATACAAAGCGAGGCGCTCTCTGTGCTCTGACGGCTATGGTTCCAACCTTCGCTCTCATGGCCTACAGTGAAATTACCTCAGGAGATGCTGCCTCTGACTCAGGGTTGCTCACTTAAAAAAAAAAAACACTTCAATACATGGACGTGGCAATGTGAAATTGAGGTGGTGATTGAATTTGAAGAGACTGATAGAGAACATCATTCAGAGTTGAGTAAATGTTTTCAGTATGTGGTAAAAAAAAAGACTAATCATTGATAGCTTTCATTTCCCTGATTCATTGGGCGCACAGTTTGATGACCTTGCTCTCCCTCACCTTCATTCTCTTCATCAGTGCTGCTGACACAACGCAGCCTCTTGGGCTCAAGTGTTCCTGAAAAACAAACTCAGCTTGAGTCAAGTGGACCACAAACCAAAAAATGTCTTTCTAGCCGTCCCCTCTCCGGCTTTAATCACTGGAATGCACCACATAGAGCCATAATGGGATTCACTGTGTGGGTTCGGCTGCTGCTCGATGAATGACAATGCTTCTGCTGGTTTACGAGAAGGACTCTTGACAGTCAGGTAGAAGCTGAGATGCAGCAATGAATACAGAGCAGGTTGCTGAGCGAGGCCGGGCTTTGATCTGCTGGACTGTAAAGTGGTGGAAGGTAATGATGTCAAACTGAGCAATGAGTTGCTGTACATTAACTTGAGCCAACCAGGCAACAAAACGGGATTTCTTCTGGTTGAGTCTAAGCTCGTTAGTAAAGACATCAAACTGAGACAAGGAAGTTCCTTGGCCTCTTCCTTCTGGGTTTGGTTTTAGGGGATTCTGTCTGAGTTTCTTCAGAACTTTATAGATGTGAAAGAATGATATAAATGCTGTTTTTTAATAAATGGGAAGACGTAACCCTATAGTTATCCAATAAAGGACAATGCACCACCAAGTTTTGACAAACCTACAAGTTGTATTTTATGGGAACAGTAACTTTAGGGCTACACCACAAACAAGCAAAGTTGCGTTTAGATCTTCTCCAGATCTTCAATTCCCGCTAATATTAAACCTCTCCTAAATATCTGAGGTAAACATCTGGAGTCTGAGACTAATAAACCCTATTTCAGCAAAAACACTCGCTTATAGATAGATAGCTAGATACTTTATTGATCCCCAGGGGGAAATTCAAGATAAACATACTATCTCCTATTACCATGTCCTACTTTGATATATTAACTTCACACAAAATATGAAAAGTTCTGAGTAATGAATGAAATATAAAAATTATTTGATGCATTAAAAAAGAAGAAAAATGGAAGAAGACATGTTTGGCTTTACCGTAGGCAGAGTCAGCTGCTGATTCCTGGTTTCGTGTTGTGGCCAACACATCAGCTGCACAAAAGATAACACCACCAGTCAGATGTCATGGTACTATAAAGGTCAAATCAAATGTCACTATTTAAACCCACTTTTATGTGTTTTAATTACTATTAAAAAAAAAATACAGAGGAAAACAACCATTTAAATGCTCTAAAAGCAGCACTTTGCAAATATCTTCACAATTTTTCAGCATATTGACATGCTGCAAAACTGCAAAGTTTGCCATTTTCACATGATAGAACAAAACTACTAATGGCTATCTTTATTTATTTTGCAATTAAAAACAAAAAGTTTAACACACAATAATATTTGTAGCAAAAGAAATTCTAACTTTAGTAGAAATGAACAAATTGCTGTGTGCTCTCAGACATCTGCCTTAATAAAACAAAGATGTGCAGTTTCCAAACATTCCCAAAAACAAAACTTCTCAGGATATGAATGTAACTGTTACAAACCAGTAGGATTTGGAGACTAAAGACAAAAAACAACCCCAGCTATTAAACAGAATAGATAAAAGAAAATAATAAACAGCCCAAAAACTTGGCTTTAACAAAATATAGGGTCAATCTTTCAAACAAAGGAGAGAAGGGATGGCATTACACAAAAATAAAAACACAAACAGTGGGGTCTTGCAAAAAGGATACTGAATAATTTGTTGTTTAAATAATAAACTGACAGAACTTGGTCCATCTGTGACTATACTAGAGACAGACGTAATGCCCCCAGATAGGGAATATCATGGGGTCTATAAGGACAGCTGGAGAAATAGCTGGGAAGTGTAGCGAGTAAGTGGGAGATGATGACCATTACACTTAGAGAAGTGCTGTATTCCAGTGGGTAAAGGGTAGGGCAGACAAAATATGACAAATTCTACATTGAAAACTGAAATGTGTTTCTTTGGCTCCACTAATGGCTTAGAATTTTTCCAAAAAGTAAAGACTAAATAGTTCATGTTTTGTGTGATCCAGATTTTCCAATTAGGTCTCAAACTAGGATGAACTCCATAACTTGGATTGTAAAATCCATGGAAACAAACCCCAGGCTGTGTTTTAACAATCCATAACCTTTACACCTCTACAGCTCATATCATAACTCCAAAAATCGTTACTAAGGCTTTAAAAGAACAGATTTATCTTACTGTGACAGTTGTCGGGGTAAATGGAGTGGTCGCCCTCTATATCCTGTTCGAACCCGGCTCTGCAGAGAAAAAAAAAAACAACAACAACAACAGAAAAGAGCATTTATAAAAGAAAAGCTTCACACATCGGACACGGCTTTTCATTTTGTTAGTTGCTGTCAACTAAAGCTTATCAGGAATCTATCAGTGACTTAGCATCTATAAAGACGAGATAAGACGTTTAATTAGCTTATCACCCAAGTTTTTATTTAGTTTGAAGGCCAAAGAATTTCAGAGGTCGAAAGAGGTGAAGCAGCAAACTTCTTCACCTCCTCTTTGTCCTCCAATTAAAGTGAAAAAGGTGAAACTCATCCAGACAGGAGACAGGCTGTGACAAGAGGTGAGCATGAAAAACACTTGCGCTCACTGTCAGTGGCAGTAAAGTGAAGCGGCCTATATCTGAGTGCAGCAGCAGTAAATGAAGCCATTTACCCTCGTCTGAGTGTCTGTCTCTGGGTCTGAGTCCCTGTTGTTTACTGAGCCTGCCGTTCTCACCGCCGACACTTCCATCTGACCTCCAAATCAATTTTTAAAGGGACTACAAATCAGGATTTCACAGCCACGGAGCACAAAATTACTTCCGTAAAGCAAAGGTGTCTAAGACAGAAAGCTTTGCTTTACTTTTACTGTTTGTCCACGTGTGGAAATAAGTCATTTAACTGTTAAAAACTAAAAGATAAAATAAAGCAAAATAAGGACAGATAGAGGTGAAACCTTATTCTGCTTTATTTTCCTCCAGCACACAGTTGACATCCCACCAATGAAGTTGTATCGATTAGGCCGATGTGAAAGAACAATGGTTCCTGCTGTTGAAACTGCAACCATCCCTCATGTTTTGTCGCTGGTATTTTATTTTATCTCGATGTTTTACAAATAAAAATAAAAGCCTTGAGAAAGTTGAACTGGGATCATGACCGTCTTTCTGAATAGTTTCAGCCCACATCAAAAATAGTGTTTCATCAATAAGAAGAATTTGATGAAAATTCTTGTTATTCTACTTCGATTGTAATTAACCCAGATTGTAGTTAACCCAGATTGTAGTTAACCCAGATTGTAGTTAACCCAGATTGTAGTTAACCCAGATTGTAGTTAACCCACATTTCTCTTATTTAACTGTATGAAGATCTCCCCTCCAATTCTACAGTCGTGAAAAACACAACTGAACGTTTGGATGTTTAAGAATAATTTTAGCTATATTGAGAAATTATAGACATCTACAAAAATAAAAATGCAGGTAAATCTGGTCTGGAGGAAGTTAGCACACTATACATTTATTCCAACTTAAAATAGCTAGAATAAGACACAGATGAATCATATGAGGATCATGTGATGAGAACAGTATTACTTAGCAGTTTGGCTTGTTTAAACCACATACATTTAATTTGTTGTGCTCCTGACTATGGAAGTGAGACTGAAGAAGACTGTTGAATTGAATGAGCTGTTTGAGGCCTTTAGAAAAACATTGTAGCAGCTTATGAGTGTGATAAAGGTTAAAAAAGGTCTAAGAACATTTTGATACCAGCCATTATACCGTATAGAAATTAAACACATTCAAACAAGAAAATGCTCAGATCTAGTTAGCCACCAAATTCACCTTGAGTGCAGACTGCAAGATGCTAAAGGACCTTTTCAAAAACCATTAAAATGTTCTGATGTAATGTACAGAAAGCTTTAGCTACTGTTGATGAAAGAGACTTACTTTTGTTTAAGCTATGTGTAAACATAAATGTCCTCAACTGAGTCCTAAACAGAAATGAGTAGTTTAAGTTGATTTCTTTTGTTTCTTCTCATCTCTTCCGAGGGACAAAACCACCAGTGGAGTTTGAGGTTTTTGGAGGTGGTGGATTGGTTTGTAAAAGCACAGTTAGTAAAATGTCCTATGTTTGTCAAACTGCTATGATCTGTGCCAGCGTCATTATTCAATAAAGTTCCTGTATGGGAAAACATAATTTTACATCTGTATAAAAGAAAGCAGTTATTAAAAACTCTTTAATGAGCTGCAAGACTACTGCTGCAGAATGTTTTCAATCCCTTGCTTTTAATTAACCCGCCTTTCTTCTCCTCCCTTGTTTGATAAAACTATCCCTCCTCTACATCCGTCTCCACTAATATCTCTGAGCCGTATTTAACTCCTCTCGCCTTGTTTTCATTTTACACCCCAGCAGATTTCCTGGTGTGATGCTGCAAGCGAAACTCTGCGGCTCAGCAGACTGCACTGCCTGAACAAGGGTGAGCACAAATGCCCAACCGCTCACCAAATGTGTTAAAGAGAACTCAGTGCATGACTTGGAGTTGTCATTCAATAAGGTGCATGGACCAGCCAGAACGCGGTCCATGCAGAAAGAAGACAAGCATCAAGAGTCACCCCGGCAAGATTTTTTAATGGCTATCCATTTTGAGTTGGAGGAATTTAGTGTATTTCTTCACATATGGATCTGTCTGATAGGGATCTCAGCATTAATTCATAGGTGCTGTGTTTGAGAAGTAATACAAAGAGCAAAGTGTTCGTTTGTCTGGGATCATTTCAAGTCAAACGATGCACTTTGGGTTAAAATGTCATTCTGTAATGATACAACCTGTCAGTTATTCCCTTCCCTGCCATTTCGGTGCTTCTTGTGGCAGTCATGAACATCTGTCTATGTTATGTCAAGGTCTCTGGGCAACTCTGCACATTGGAAATATATGTAAATGGATGCAACAACACTTGCAGCAAAGATACTATACCCTGGGCATACTGAGAGCGTGATTTCAGCATAGAATCAAGCTGAACTCGGCACAAAATGAACCTCTGTAAGATGCATGCATGCAAAAAAGTGAAAAGAGCAAAATGGCTGAGGGTTTTTCTGGAAATCTCTGGTGCTAATGAGTTATTTTATTTTACTGAAGAAGACTTAAGTTGGGTTTGGTTCCAAAGTCTAAACATGAGCTGAGTGTAAAATGAAATTCGATTAGAAATTTAATGAAAAAAAAAAAACAATCTTAAGTTTGACATGAACCCAACATCCTGAACATTGACTTTGGTCTTGTCCTGTATCGATTATCCATTCTATCATCTTATGGGTTAGATTCTTTGTCACGAAGCATTTTTCTCAAAATCTGAAATGCACACACAGTCTACCCTTCTAAAAAAAAAAAAAAGAATGGGTTGGACACATTCCTCTGTGGAGAGACCTGCAGGACCCCTAGAGGCATTTGGCAGCCAAGCAGACCACCGAGTTATCCAGAAAGCGTGAAATACATTTTTACTAAGATACAGCGTATTTACACTTCCTTTAAACCTTCATTAAATCACTTTGAATCTTAATTTATTAAACGTATATGCACCAGCAGTGAACTTTAAACTTTGACGGGCTATGCATTTACATATGAAGTCCTCAGCATTTCTTAGTTGATTAACTGAACATCTCATTTGATTACTCAGCATGTGAACCACAAGATTTGTCTGCAGTAAAATGTCTTCAACAAACTTCAGAACGGAGACAAACATGATTTAAAGTTCATCTCAGGGTTTATTCCACTCAGAAACTGTGGCAGTAAATAGAAATTACATTTTCTTCAACAGTGTGACTGTCCTCCTTACATTTCCTTTTGTTGTGTTCTTTAAGTTGTCCGTTGATACTGTATTTACATGACTGTATAATAAACCTGCATTACACATCCACTAAGTAAATTATGTAACAGACGAGAAGTGGAACATTTAGAGCCTATTTAATGAAATGTAAAAGCATCATTTTAATTTCCTCCTCTCATGCACTCCACTTCATATCTCTGTACCTCATATTTGCTAACTCGTCCACCCCCTCAGCCACTCAATATTTATCTCCCCTCATTGCTCGTTTTCTCTCCTTCCTTCTCTTGCTGCTTTTCAGCTTGAGCTTCATTTCCACCAGCGTGGGCTGAGCTGTAAGTGAGGAGAAAAAAAAGGAGAGAACAGGAGGAGGTCGATGCAACGGTGAGCAGCTATATATCCCAACCGCTCTCAGGCACCTGAACGCCTCGTTCATCTAGCGGGGAGCGACTCGGAGGAGGGGATGAAAATAGACTCGGTTGGAAAAGACAGCCAAGTTATCAGACGCCGGCGTCGCTTGCATTGTGATTTCACGTCCCCGGTGTTGAGGCTCGGCAGTGGAGGCGTTAACGCATTTGAAAGACTGTGAAATGTAATTGCAATGTATGCGCGGCTGCGGGAGTTTACTGCTAAATGAACATTCACAGGTTGTGTGTACTTCAAAGAAGTAAAAGTTATTGAGACTTTATTGAACAGCTTGAGGTTTACTGACAACTTCATTTGACACAGAACAGCTTAAGTCTTTAATAAATCTTTGAATCAAATGAATGGAGGAATATATTTCAAGTAGTCTGGTTGGGTACAAATAATATATTACATTTTGCAAAACATGATTCAAATTGGAACGGCATTGTTACAGAACGTGGACCAACTTGATTTCTACGCATGTAAACATCTAATGCAACCATAGCTATAGAGGTTTATAAAATATAACTTGCATTATATATTTTGAGACTAGACCAAAGGTTTGCTTTAGATAAAAACTAATCCCCTTTTCATCAGAGTGAGGATACCGAAAGAGCTTTGAGACAGCTGTGAAGACATTGACTTCACAGCTGTGACAGGACTTCACTTCAAAAATCTGAAGCAAAACATTAAAGGTAGAATATTAAAAAGAAAGAAGCTCCTCAATATGAGATTAGAAGAGGTTATTAGACACAGAGGTAGGAGGTTTGGGCTGTGCGAAGGTGATGGAGAAATATTGTGAGTAAAAAAATACTCAAAGTCTCTGCATGTGACTGAATAATGTTTTTTTCCCCCTTTGGATTCTGTGTCATACAATGCAAAATATTAGCTGTTTATGATGAACTTAGAAAAATGTCATTAATGTTGGAGTGAAAGCATGAATATTTTTTATAAAAATGGCAGAATTGGTTTTGAGAGATAATGTGAGCCTCTATTTAGTGTTGGTTGTATTTTTTGGAAGTAGAAATGTTGGTAACACTTTATTTGAAGGGGTGAGAATAAAACTGAGATAACACTGTCAAACATGATAAGACACCTGTCATGAACATGAAGGAGTCTTTATGAATGCCTATGACTGTTGTCATGAAGTGTCATTTGGTAAATAACATTTTAAATGCAAAGTTGCTTTAAAAGTTGCATTAAATGTCAATTAAAAGTGCCAACTTTGCCTTAATTGGAAAATAAAGACACTTTAGTGCAACATTGGCTAATATAGAGGCTTCGTCTATTCTATAATACGACTTTGAACTCATAAAACCGAAACATAATTGGCTCAAATTTTAACAAATGCTTACTCTTCATGCTGGCAGGAAAGATGACTCTTTCCATTTCATTTCTCCTTCAATCTATCGCCTCCCTTCTAAGACGGTTCAGTTTTTTGAATGCATTTTCTGTTTCGGGCTGATGTTATGTAAGACGTTACACTCTTCCTCTTCAGCTCTTTCTATTCTTGCTTCATCATCCTTCCCTCCATGTCTTTCTTCTCCCTGGAGGAAATCTTTTACTCATCAGCAGAATTTTGCGAAGCTAAACTCACTTCAGCTTACAGACAGTCGAGCAAAACTCTGAGCCGTAGCTCTGCCCGTGGAGGCTGTTCTATATTTATCCTTCAATCAGCCTCACTGAGGTCAGCCTGAGCAACGTTTCTGCACTTGGTTTGATTTGATAAGACCTCAAGTCATCATTTCATAAGACCAAAAATGCATTGTGTGGTTTGACATTACTAAAAATCTCATGGCATGTTAATCTTATCAGCAAGATTTTGACACTGGAACTTAAAAAAATGGCTAAAATACGTCATGTTTTCATGCAAGCAAATGATTGTTACTGACATTATATAATATTGGCCCTAAATTTTATTTATTTTTTTAATCAAACTCTGAAAAAAGTATGGAAAAAAACACATTATTGAAACTACTTTACAGGTGTATCTGAGCAACGAGTAGCAGGTACAGTGTAAAGGATGTCAGAATGCATTTTATAATAACATTTAAAAATTTAGTTAAAGTCACATGACACTAGGGAATTTACACATCCTTTGCAGTAGGAGACTTAGTCATTCTCACTTGCTCCATTAAACTTTAGTTATGAGCATGATATGTTGTTTTGCTCGTCTTCCCTTTCCCCAAACGGTGATGCTGTAGATGCAGGACAAGGACCTGAGCCTGGACTGGAGTCTTGGGAGTCTATCGCTGGAGTTGGAGAACTTGATGTTAAGTGAAGCAGACCAAACGCAGGACGAGTGGGCTGTTGTGACTTATATTGCTGTGATGTGATGCTAATAGAGGATAATGACTGAACTTGGTCAAACTTTCTTCCACTGCCTTGCAGAGTGTGGAAGACGAAACAGAAATCAGAACAGAGCCTGTAGCGCTCAACTTCTTCAGTTTGTCAGGAAGCTGTAACTCATTATGAGGTTTATTGCAGGGAATAACAATTCAAATTATGTGCAAATCTGAGACTTTAGAAGCATGCATCAGGTGGTTTTAGTAAAACTGCAGTCACTCTCTCACCTGGGAACTCATTTTTGTTGCAGTTTGCTGTCGCTTTAGTCCTCCTCTTTCTGCTGTTCACTCTGTTTATATCAGTCTTGTCAAATAAATCTTTCTTCTTATCTCACAACATGAAGCTCAGTGATTAGTTCCATCCTCGTTCTAGTGTCACACCGATTCAGAGTTTACCATTTGTCATCTCAGAAAAAAGTTGTGATTGCATCTAGAGTATTTTTTTCTAAACCCAAGTAGTAAACACTTCCACACAAACTATTGGTCAAATTAATTTGATGTCTAATTAAATAAAATGCACTTTTAGAAAATATATCTAACACATTCAGACTTAAAAAAAAAAAAGAAAAAACTGTCCTCGCTGAAATAAGAGATTTCAGAAATCAAACATTTGTTGCAGTATTCACACCTCTCTTCCACATGCAAACTGAAAGAAAAAAAAAAACGATTTTCAATGTTTCATAAAGTGAGATATTCATAAACCGTTTTAGTGGACCCTCTGTGACTGATACAGCCATCCAACCATTACTTAGTAAGCGTTTCGATGGTGTGAGGAGATTTAAGTAAAGCTTCAGCAATGATTTCCTGCACATCTGATACTGTAGTATGCAGAATGTGATCTCCAGCTAAGCCTGGTGGTCACAGATTTATTGGACATGCAGAAAAGTCTGTGGCATTAGCATGTCGACTCAGAGAGGCCAGACATACTGTGAATATGTGCCACTGCTAAAATGTTTTCATAAATGCTTACGAAATGTTGCACAAATTAATTTTATACACCATGCAGATGCTTTGTCTACATTAATGAAGATTTAGTCACTGGGAAAGTTGAATGCTTGCATCATAAACTGTGTATTGACAATTGAGATTATGAGGTTATGATTTGGTATGTCATTATATAGCAATACAGTGTCAATTTTACACCATTGGCCCCAGTGCACACCAGTAGATAATAGGGTTCATCATAAACAATATTCTCATTCATAGACATAACAGGGCTTAATCTTATGCTGGATTTCTTCACAGCCATGTAAAATACAATTTTAGGGTTACAGGAGCATCCTGTGTTGTTGTGTTTGCTCGATGGAAACTTTCGATTGAATCTGCCGAAACCACAAGCAGCAGATTCAGAAATAATTATTTAGTGAGAAAATACTGACTATGTCATGCTTAAAAAAACAATCAGGTGATTAGTTGCACCACTGAATTTGCTTTGGTAAATTAAGGTGGGGATTTTTTGTGGTCAAAGTGGCTGCTTTTCCTTTAAAGAAAATTAGAGCCTGAATGGATTTGAAAACACTCAATGTGGTTTGCCTAATAAAACAGTGAGATGCCCAACTGATCGAAAACTAAGCCGATTTATAATTGCCGAGACAAAATCAAAAAGAAAAGCTCAGAATGAAAATAAAACCGCTCTCTTGAATTGTCTGTCTATATCTGTCTTGCTTTTATTTCTTCACCCCTCAAGTGTCTGACACAGATATTGCTCTTGTTTTGTAATTTTCCGTCTCGTATGTTTTGCCCCCTTTCTTCTTCTTTTCCGCATCTTGCATCACAGCTTCGCTTCCCCCTCAGTTTCCTTCCTCGCCTCTTTTTCATCTCAACCTGCTCATCCTGTCCATTTTAATCTTCCTGCAGCGTCTCCTCTCTGCTCCATCCCCACTCCTGTCTGTATTAAAAACTATGAGCCGAGCGTCTTTTGTGCTGCCACGGAAGATATTGTTTCCTGTGTCTGTGGGCAAATGGACGATTCTCTGAAGTTAGCAGAAAACAGTGTTTTGACTTCATCTGGCATTCTTTTTCCAGATGAATTGAAATGTCTCATTTCGAAAGTAAATGAAGCAGACCAAAACAAAACTGCCTGCCAGCTTTTCCATCAGCGCTATCATTTCAGCAGAAAGGAACCCTTTCCTTCGGGTTTATCAAGCCCGAAGGAAAGGATTGATGAGGCTGTTAGAAACGCTGTGGACATTATTCTTTCACAGCCTTTGTTTCTCAAGTGTTTCACAAATATTTTTTGCATATTTTTACAACTTTAAAACAAATCCAACATTAACTACGACAGAAAATCCTCCATTTATTACAACAGAGGAAGAAGATCTGATTTAGCGTCCAATATTATTGCCAGGCTATAAACAACAAAACAAAACTCTTGGAGTTCAATATATGTTCTAAACAAGTTTGTTGTGAAGAAATAGTCATTTCTTTTCCATTTTCTTTAGCTTAAGACGATTCATCATGTTTTTCTTAGTCCTAGAGATGAGAAATGTGTGTAAAATATTTGCTTGCAAAAATGACAATGAAAATGTTTCCATAAGGCTGTACAGTACTTAAATAGTTCACTTTAGTGCAGTTTTATTTCATGTTTCTACATGTTTAAAATATTTACAACTGAACGAACTAGACACATTGAAAAGAAACATAGAAGAGGAATGTTTCATTTTAAAATGTTAAGGTCTTGAATTCTGTCTTTCCTGCTAATTTATAGGTAATTCCATGTAGATGAATCGTTGCTTTGCATCAGAAACCACATCATTCATTCTTTGGTTTTGTTGTGTATTTGGAATCAGTATCAAGGTTTTTTTTCACCATTTTATCCCAAAGACTTTCTGTAAAGCACTGATGTCACCAATACTGGTCTTGCATATGACTAAGTCAGGCATGGTTCTGCTTTTTTACTTTTTAATTATAGATTGGATGAAGTAGCAAGCACTCCATAATGCTAACTGTGTTAGCTTAACTGAGCCAAGTCATTACTGGTCACAGGAACACCTCCTATAGATTTCAACATGAGCTACAGCAATACTCAGAGTTCTATTTTTTATTTTTTTTAAACTCCAGTATCCATTTTGAATTGGAAATAATGAATGTCTCATTTGTGTCCATCGACTGAATACTGTGAACATGACTAATAAATGTGCAAGCATGCTCACCAACTTCGAGTATAGATTTATGGATTGACCTTTGTTTCTCTGCTGACCACAGATAAGCTCTGAAGCACCAAGTTGTTATAATAGCTCCCTGAAGACATGGAAACCTTTACGTAAAAGCCTGTCTCAAAACTCATTCCCTGTCATAATGGCATGATCTTATTAGAAACGCCAATCATGTCTCATATTTTCAGGATTATCCTAAAGTAATATAACAAACTCCTCAAATTCAAGGAGAGAAAAACACGGCATCTGCAACTGCAGTTCTCAAATCAGAAGTGAATATATTATCATTTAAAGTATGTTATCAGAATTATTATGCTAAAGAGGTTTTTGAAAACAGAAAAAAATAAATAAAAGAGCTTTTAATTAATCAAAACGAATTTTAACCAACTCAGTGACTTGTGCGGAAAGCTTACCGCTTCCTTTGAACAAGTGCCCATAAAAAGTCGATGAGTTAAAAGACAGGCGACTGGCCCCTCTCTCCTCGCATCGATCCATGTCAGGAGACAGATCAAAAAGATGCAGGCAAACACAAAGAGCTGCCAGCAAAGGAGCCAGATCAATACTGGGATTATGTATGCCTGCTGGAATATTTGTGTTCGACACTGATAATGTTCAGTTTTGATAGAAATATTGGTGTGATCAGACTGGCTTGATGTATATACAAAAAAAAGAGCAGAAAATCTCAAGTCAAGTACTGCTGTAGATCTTATGGGGCACAAAGTGCCTCAGAGATGTTCAATGAAACTCAATTTCCATGCTCCGTTCCAGCGGACAGCTTTTCCCTTAAATTGCATGAAAATGTGACATAAATATTTAAGACACGGCCGTTTCACTATGAGCAGCCTGAAATCCATCAACAGAAATTTCTAAAAGATGCTGCTGTTCTGTTTGGACATAATACAGTATAAAAAAGAATAAAAAAGTAAGTTGACTGAAATGTGGTTCTTCATACGAGGGGACAAGCTGACCCTGTCAAATTATAGTGGGTCCATGACAACTTGGGTCTCGGCGACGGGGGCTTCAGTAGCAAGTGTAAACACTGTCTAGACGAAGAGATGGTGAGAATATGTGCTGGGAATGAACCGAACAGAATGAAAGATTTCCCTGTGGATCATTTATATGTCTTTAAATCTTTTACATCGAGGGTTATAATAAAAAACGGAGTCTTCCCATGCTGATCTTGGGTTTATTTATATATAATTTGGAGGACCGTAAACTGGCTGTCCCGTCACAAACAGAGAAGTTCCAACTACAAAGCGTAGCATGAATCAGCGTTATAGTGATTCCAGTATTTTAACCCAAGAACTGTTCCTACCAAATGTTTCAATTTTCAAAAAGAACTTCACAGTTTTAGGAAAACAACATTCCAAAATTATTGTTGCATCTTGTGACGTCTACTTTGATATTGATTAACTCACATTTTCATAGAGAAGCACTGCTGTGATGACCTGCTGAAAGGGGAGTCGCAAAAAGGCTAGAACCTTCTTAAAGAGACAGCAGCCCTTTCAAGGCATCAGAAACGGCTATGAAGTCAAATTTCTTTTAAATTGTTTTTGATACCTTCAATTATTACAAAACAGCTGAGTAACAGTAACTTAAATAGGAAAAAACAGCACCACGTGCCTGATTCAAGGTGAAACTGGTGACATATTACATATTTTATGATGGAATATTTTGTTCATTATGCCTCATTCCTTGCTTTGAAGATGTCCAAATTCAGCATCAACAATTTGAAAACCTGCAGAGGCTCTCCTTTAGGAGATTCTGCAGACTCTCAAATGAATCGGCTCGATTTATAACACCACATTTATACCAAGAGATTCTAGCCTTAAGATAAAAGCCCACTGTTTTCACATTTTATCAATATTCTCAAGCAGTACAAGGATTAGAAATACACGCAGATATGCACAAACAAACAAACTCAGCAGGCAGCTTCTAACTTGTGAAATCCAGTGTTTGTGGAACCTCTCAATCAATACCTTTTAAGTGTCGGGTAACTCGGGCTCACGATGCAGCACGTCATAACATCGATCTGTGGCTATTGGATTTTTTTTGCCATTCCCCCTACCCTCCGCAAATCGAACTTATATTATTTTCACGTATGTCTCCAGAGAAAAGCCTTGTTCTAAACCTCAGGGAGCAACTAAGCACCTGCAACATTCTGGTATGTAAATATAATCAGTCACAAACGCAGTGAAGTGATCAGAGACAGACGCAGAACATCAGCAAGCTTATTATCAAGACTGGTTCTGCGATTAAATTAATAGGCTCAAAACCATCTTTGGCTACAATAAATACAAGCAAATTGAGTTTAGGAGGAAGAATAAAAGAAGAGTTCAAAGATTCTAAAAAATATATAAATATGAGCAACATATGAATAAAGCATAAAATTAGTGACGCTAAGGAAGGACTAAACATATTCTGCTTTAATCTTTAGGTCTGAGTTGGACCCTGTACCCATCAGAGTTCAGAGATTTTCTCTCAGCATCCATGTTCAGCTGCACTAGCAACTCCCTCCTGTTCTGAAATCAAGATGCTTCTTGCAAAGGCAGCGCAGGAACGACAAGGGTCTTATCTGTAGATCAGCAGCACAGATCAGTGATCAAAAACCAGCCGCACATAAATGGCTGGAATGCCAGCCATCTGCCAGGGACGGGAAGCTGAGGAAGCAATTTCCCAGCACCTGGTGCAGCGTCGACTGAGCGAGGCTGTATCCTCATATGATCAAAGTTCCAACTCTGGGAAATTCTGTTAAAACTCAGAATCAGGGGAGTTTAAAAAGTTGCCCTGGGTAAAATCAGAGAGCTGCATAGCACTCCTATGTGAGCTTTATGAAAAATGATACTGCTAGGCTTGGGAAAGTGGGTAACGTCTACAGCATGCATTGCAAATGTAATTCCACTTGCAGTTCTGAAAATGGGTTTAGACTGAAATCAACCTGATATTTGTTTTATTTTTTATTATAATAATGTCCACTACTGCCGATGATCTAATATTAGGATTCATTCACGTACAGTTTGATGCAAAACAATACATTAACTTAGTATTTAGAAATGAAATTATTGCCAGTATTGAAGACTGTGATGAATCCAGAAAAAAAATGCATTTTAGAATTTATTTTGAATATTTCGCAGGTGTCAAAAGGTATTAAAACTTAACTTAAAGGTTAAGTTATTTAATTATTTACTATTTTTCTATTTAAAATTTCTGCTGGGACAATCTAACATTGTCACATTAAGCAGCATGAAAGAAACAAATGGAGGTTGGAATTTCTAAAGTTACAAAAACTCTTTCCAAACAAAAAGCTTGGCATTTGGTGGAGTCACTGAATGATAAAATGTGATCAAAAAGATTTGTGGGAATTCACATCAATATATACATATATATATATATATATATATAAAACAAATCCCTTCTGCATATGTTTTATAATGATGGATCTCATTATCAGGTCACTGAAAGTACAGAATGTTCATTAATATGAAAAACCGAAGCAAAATAAGTGATAATTCATGAATTGTCACCGTCAGCAGGACAAATTCCTTAACAGAAAGTCAGAGGCTGAGTTTGTTTGTGACTCAACAGATTTTTGACTACAGCTGATTTAGACCAACATTACTCTCAGAAATCCTTTTCAACATTTGTCCTCATTGCACTTCTACATCCATCCTTTCACTCTGGCATCACAGATTTACAACTTTCAGATGTACGAGCCTTCTGCGACCCAGGGCTGACGGATGGGCAGGACCTCCAGAGCCTTATTGGATAACGGGAAGTACGGGAAGACAGAAAGGCAGCATGACAGTAAGAGAAAGATTACAAGGAACTGGAACATACTTGAAGCCTGGTGCCATGTTGGCGCATGTCCCGGTGCGAAGCCAGATGCAGTAAGGGTCACGAGAGGCCAGGCAGGCTCTGGAGGAAGAGATGAAAAGGAAGAAGAGGGGAATTTATTGTTATTTGACGGTCCAGTGGGCTCCATTTGCTTTTTCCTTCATGATATTAAATTCACACAGGCTGAAGTTCAAGTGATTCATGAACAATTCAGGACTCTCTATTTTCCCATAGCACTGATCTAATTTCTTCATTATCACATAATAAACCTTTGTTACTTCTCTGTTTGTTTTCATTGATTCAGCTCATTCTGCTCATCTACAATGGCTAGCTCTGTGAGTTAACACTGAAATTTCAGTAGTTTCTAATCAGTTGCTCTCCATTCAAAAGACCAACTTTAGGATTTAATGAAACAGGAAATTTCAAGAAAGTCATCTGAACGACACACAATTACTGGTAAAACAGGAGCCACTAATGATCAATATGGCAAAAATATATTGTTTTAAAGTTAAATCAAAGTTTAAACATTATTGCAAATATCCTACATAGAGTTAAAAAAACAACCCCTAGGAAATACAACAAAGCTTGTAGAACAAGAAAAATATTTATTTTTTTGTGTAATTTAGCCAAAACGTATGATCCAAAAAGAATAACTTAAGAACTCAAATAAACATTTTAATTTACAATGCAGAAATAAGTTAAGCAAAGTGGAGTCTTTTGGGGATTTAAGATTTAAATCTCACTTGTATTCTGTCTGTTTAGATATGAATTACTGATAATTGGATTTTGTTGCAGTTGTCTGTATACAAACAAGACCTAAAGAAAAAGTCTTCTCTTTACCGTGCACATTACAATATCCTGCTTTTAAGATAAAAGTTGAAGCCTCAAAATGGCCTTTTGACAGTTGTCACAAAATATTTCTACAAGTCAGATAAACAAAGACGTGTTCAAAAACAGACCTGCATTTAAGATCAAGGACACATTGATAATATAACATCTGAGTTTCCCCTGCCTTTTGTTTAGAGACAGTGAGCTGTCACACCATCTTTTCATGTGTTTCTGAAACACACACAGACAAACACGCTTGTGACAGCAGCTGCCATCAGGTAGCCGTTTCAAATCTAGCAGACCCTCGGTAACGCAAACAACATCTGCCAACAACTTGCACGTGTTTACACATCTAGTCTCAAACACCTTCATCCATTACCAGTCCAGTTTTATTCGGGCTCTGCCCATCAATCACGCACAAATGCACAGTGGCACAATTCACAAGCAAAACACAGAGGCGACACGGCGGCCAGCCAAAACAGCAGTGTAAGTATTTACCAGTGCTGTCAAACAGTCACATCGCAAGTCATTCTGAATAAAGAGAGCAAGTCCCAGCAACCACAGGGTGAAGTCAAGGCAATAGTCAGAAAAAAAGGAAGAAAAAAACCCGTTTGTTTTGAGTAGAAAAACAAGTTCAGGTTCAGGGAAATTAATGATACCGCAAGCAAAAAACAAAAGACATAAAAACTAACAGACAAGCAATCTGAGTTCTAAAAATGAGCAACAATAGAATGTCCCAAAACAACACATAGCAGTCCATACAAGACAGGAAGAGGACCAACCGTGTTTACCATCATTAACCAACCTTTACTAGTATCATCAGTAACGTGGAAAAAATGAAAATTAGCGGAAGATCATCAACCTTAAAGTTCTAAAGTGGGTCCGACAGCAAGGGCTAACCAAAAGGTCAGGCACATATATGGTGATAGACACATGATCAACAGTAACATGAAAGAGTTTTCATTTATTTCACTGATCTGTGATGCAGAACCGCACAGCATTCTGGGGAATGTAGGCAGAAGAAAGGCTTTAGCCACTCAACCGCTCACAGCCAGATTAGCTAGGTTGGTGGCATCAACTTACTCACTCACTGCTTTGTTACCTAGCAACTCACTCTTTGGTTACCTAGCAACAACCAGTTGAGTAACTTGTAACAAATTTGCCTGTATTTCAGATATTTAAAACAAAAAATAATCAATAATTGATATTGCCCCATATGGAATGCATATATTATTATATGTTTTTCAGCCATATTGTTCAGCAAGCTTACATTTTTCCTCTAGTTTCCACCAGATGTAAAACACTAGGCAACCTTCTTCTGTTGCTCCATGGTACAGTTCTGATGCAACATGCCTATTATTGGTACTTTCGGCAGTAAAAGGGGTCCCACATGTGTTCTCTGACTGTTGTTCCAGGCCGCATATCAACTCTCTCAACTGCAGCTGCATTTGGCATGAGATTGTCCTTCCATAAATGTTAATAGGCGTCATTTAAGGTTGGTATAAACCAAATTTATCCCAAATATTCTTCATTCTTCCAAATCTGAATCTCAGTTGGGTGTAAAAGCCACAGTGAAACTGTTGTGTGTTTGACTAGCAGCAAAGGGTGCGTGGCTTTGCGTGATGGAGTTACAGCTGGTGCAAGCCTCTCTTTGCCACTGCAGCTGTTGCCACACCAGACTGGCTGGCGTTCATTCATCCTGCTCAGTGATTAAAATGAGCCTGATTAACACCAATGTGAGTGCGTGCATATGTGTGTGTGTGCACATGCATCCCTCTAAAGTGATGAATGTGCTCTAATTTGGGCAGTGAGCTCTGTTCTTTTCAGCCTAATGAAGTCTATAAATAAAGTTCTTTAATGTTCATATTTTACGATTCAGATTTCCCCCATTATTACCCCGAATGCACATGTGTTTCTACAATATTTATTATGCTACCAAATTAGGCTTGCTATTTTAATAGTTAAATAGATTTGTAGCTAACAAACTTGAGACTTTGTAAAACTCACACTTCTCATAGTTACTTCAATTTAATTTTTAAAATACATTTTGATTGAGTGTAATTTCCCTACAATTAAAAATGTGTGTGAAGCCATTAGTTTTATTTCTGTTTCCTTACTTTTTACAGGCTCCATGTTGGGTGCAGCGACTGAGTGGTACTCTGATTACACAGCTGGTGAAAGCAACAAACAGTGCATGATGGTCCTTGTCCAACTCCAGTCCCAGAACCCTCCTGTCCTCCTGACCTTGAACATTGCACCTGAGCACACGAATAAACAGAAAACAGAGCATTACTCTGAAACCTGGACACATTTTTCAACACCAGCGGTAAGGCGGATTAAAAATGAGAGGAGCAATACTTGGAGGGGTTATAAACATCGATGTCCTCCAGGAGTTTGGATCCCAAGCTGTCATTGGGATGTGTGCTAGCCAGAACTTTCAGGACACGGCCATCGTCTGAGCCCAGGAACATGACTGTTCTGTCCTTAAGGGGACCGGCTGAAACATCCACCACAATCTGGGTCAACTTGGACCTGAAAACAAAGAAGAAAAAGAGCTTTTTTTTTTTACTTATAGTATTCTATCTATATAGTTAACTGTTATGACAGGTTGACTACTGTATAGTTGCAATAAATTGTTTAATAATCCAATAAATCAAACAGTAAAGTGGTTCACAGCCGTTTTTAGAGGAAAATCTGACCCAACAAGTCTAACAAGGGGAAAATGTGAAAGATCTGTCCTCATTTGGTCAAAATACACAGCGTACTGACAACATCAAGAAGAGTGCTACTACCAGGAGAAAAGCTGCAATGATTTTGGCATCTTATTAAAAAGGCTACTGTGAAATGGTGACATAAAGCCAAATGTGGTTTAAACCTCAAACTAGTTCCAGCTGTCTTCACATAAGTAAAAAGATTGGTTTCACATTGAAACAAGATTCAAAATTTCTCTTTATGGTTTAGAAACATGCATCAATTCTTACACAAATCAATCAAAACCAATCATTTGATTTCTACTTTACTTTTATCATCAGTTTTCCTCGTTCTACATAAAACTTGCATCAAAATGAAAACAAATCGAGGTTCACTCCTTTACCCAAGTGCTCCGATGGGCTCAGACTGTCGAACTGACTAATGTTACATAAAGGAGTCAGCAGATTCGCGCTACCCTTCGGAAATCTGCATCATCATTATCTGGGTCAGCTTGGACCTCTCCAGCAGAGAGGCTAATTCGAACATGGAATTAAGAATCTCATTCTCATTTCAGACTGGTAATTAGAATCCATCAGAAACTCATTTGAAATCTGCAGCCGAGATTAAAAAGGTCACAGAATCTCCGAGCTGCCGAGTCGGTGGGAGCCGGAGCAAGAACTTACTGTGAGCCAGCATCTAATCACGGCTGATACAGATGATTATCCTCGAGGCTTTAGGTCGGGTAGCGGATTCACTATCCCTCACTGTGGCTGTAATTTTCTAACTTGCCCCTGCTGGGTACACTTTACATCCTCCTCTTTCATTTTGACCTTTAAGAATTCTTTTTTTATTGTCCTGGCCTTCCTGGAGCATTTAGTTCAGGTTTTCTCTGGGTGATTTAAAAAAAACACCAAAGCGTTTTGCTTGTTGCTGCAGTCTGGCATAGCTGTACTCACACAGCTACAACAGCACATCTGACAATAATTTAAAGAACAGATTTATTCGTGGATTCCAATTTCTGCCAAAAACAAGAAGAAAAGGAGTATGAAGGTAAGGGGGATTTTAGGCAGGTGTCATCTGTGGGTGTAAGCCAGTCAACACCTGCTTATCTTGTGAAGCAGATTCCTTCTTTCCCACTATCTGCAGCAGGTGTAACGGTTGCTAAATTTTCTATCTGACAGCAAATGACAAACTTAACTCTTTCCACCTACATGTGTAACCTGGCTATTGCTGATGATTTGGACCATGCATTGCAGGATGAGCACTTTCTAAAGGTCTAAAAAGAATGCATTTTACCCAAGCACAACATGCATGTTTAATCAAACTTCACAGAAGATCTGGAGCAGAACATAATGGTTCTACTGTTTCCAAAATGGAGCTCCTTATATTCTGAATGGGTGCTGAGATTTTAAAACATAATCAGTCTCCTTCATGGCAGAGAACCTAAATCATCTCAGCATACATATTGTGACTTCAGGAAGTAGACAGGAAGCTCTGACGTGCTTTACCTGCTCGATGTCCGTGTGAAGCAGGGCCGGTCATTGACAGAGGGTACTGCCTCATCCATCAAAGGATAAGATTTGATGAAAGTCAACATCTCATCTGGGAACTGAACCGAAGATTTGTAGTCTGAGGCCGGACCGTCGCCTGCACAAGTACCAGGTCTGGGAATAAAAGAAAAGAAAAGTTTTACAATCAGCAATCTCACTACATAAAATATGATAACATTTGAATCATGCACACTATCTTTTTTAGTACCTAGATTAATGTTTCTGGTTACTCTGAATTGTAGAGAAAGCCCTCACCTTGGTCTGGGAACTTGTTCGTCTGGCACTGGAGTCCAGGATGAGTCGCTGGTTCTCTGCTCTTTGAACTTCCCGTTGAAGACTTTCTCGATGTCGTCCATGTAAAAGGCACAAACTGCTGAGCCTGGTATGCTGGAGAGACGCAGGAAATAATGACAGCAGGTATCAAGTTATTTAATCTTAATTTCAGTAAACAAAAAAAATGAAGAACAGTTAAGTAAGAGGAGTTGAGCGATTTTAAATCTTCCTTTGTTATGTTTGAAGAAGAAAAACTCTGTTCAATGGCCCATTAACAGACCCCCATCTGTTAATTTGTTCTTGGGTTTGATAAAATCAAAGAATCACTTGGATTTTACTAAACATACTTCTTATCGTGAATATTTCTCTCATCACATCATGAAACATTTTGTCTTATGTCATGTGGCTCGTCTGTTTGGGTCTGTTGGTGCTGATTCTGAACTGGGAGCTTGTTTGTTGTTTGGTAACCTATTTGCCCAGGTTGGCCGCAAAAACCTAGCAATAACCCAAATGTCTCGCACCATGATGGCCAGCAACAAATGCAGCATTTCTCACTCATGCCAGAATCCATTTTACGATTTAAAGTTTATATTTTCACAATGGCAACAAAATCCGTCATTGGACTGACTACTCCACCCACTGAGCCACATTTGCCTTCGTAAACTTAATTTTTATAAAATAAGGTGCAACTAATGAGGTCAGCTTCATGGATTATTATAAGTATTCTGAAAATGGAAGGAAAAGAAAGAGCACAGAGTAAAAAGGAGGCAAGGGGATTAATTAATTGAAAATGGCAAGGGAAGAGACATTCTAAGAAAAACCTGTATATATTTTGCAAAGACAGTCATGCAAAGCTGTACCTGAGAAGACCCCGTTTGACATGTTATTATCCCTGACCCAAATCTTAACAGGGACCCAATTTCTTTGTGAAATCTTTAAGTCCCGAGAGTAAGAACCTGGGTACCGCGTTCCTAGGTTTTAAATGATGTCCTCATTTCCATAAATGTCGAGTGAAAGAAATGTCTCTGCTTTCCAACAATAACCACACACATCCCTTGTAACAAAAATGTACACATTTATAAATGGCCCTGCCTTTCCAAATGACCTTAACAGTCAAAGTACCGCTACTTTTTAATTCAACAAAAACTAATCTAATTTTATTTCATTTGGAAGAATGATGTAATAAAAAAAACCATGCAGCAGTCTTTTAAAACATTTTATTGCATAATTTTCCATTAACTCTCCACTTTGATAAAATTGTCTTAATTTTCTGTCCACTTTCCAAAATTATGCTCAAAGACAGAGGCCTTAAAACAAATTTTAGAACTGAAGACAGCCATGCATACTAAAACTACTAATTAACAGAAATCTGAAAAACATGAGCTTTCTCACCAAAGTAACTTATTTCCTGTAAAATTACCTGTTGGACTGAGTGGTAAACACTCCAACAACTGCTGGCCTCTGGTTGATCTGCAGCACGTTGGTGAGAGACTGAAGAACATCGAAGTAGAAGAAGGAGTCTCCTGGAACCGAACAGTTCAACCGAGCCTGAAAAAGACAAACTGATTTAGAGATGAGCAGGAAATATTCAGAAGTGTTGCAATTATCGTAGATATTTTCATCCACTCAGGTTTGTGCTCATGTTAGGCTAGTGTTAGCAAATTTACACTGTTTTGGTATAAAACTGTAACCTTTTACCATGGTTATGCATCATCACAGCTGTCCAAAAGTAAAATAGTAAGAAAGAAAAAAATTCTTCGAGCTGCACTGCATCCAAAACTAGAAATTCCTTAACCAAAGAAATTAGGAACAAAATTTTACAAAAAGAACAAATCAGAGCTACTCCAACATGCTGCCACAATGAATGGTTCAATTCTAGCATATTTATAACTATGATATTTATATGCATTATATGACATATTGCTGGAACAGTGGCTAACAAAATCACCAACAGAAATCAGAAATTGGATTTCATTCAGGTGTCTGATCCAGGTCATCTAAATGAGATCTTTCATCCTAACTCTGATCAGATACTTGAGATCATATTGAGACATCTGTAACTTTCACTCAAGAAAATCACCTTCAGGAAGGAAGTCCAGTATCTTTCCAGAACTCTGGGTGATCCTCCGTTATCATTCTTACAGACACGCGCAACTCGAGAGAACACAACCTGTGGAAATTAAAAAGAAGAAAAAAAATGATGACGAGTACACATTGTATGTAGCTTATTTAAATTCATTTAAAAAAGAAAAAGTTTTACTGCTTTCAGGATTACGAAAACACACCAAGCAGTAGCTTTAAAAAGGATTTATAGAAATATAAACTCATCTTTTAGGGTTTGTTTCTGTTTCATTGTTTTAAAAAGTTTCAACCAACTTGTTTCATAGTCGAAGAGAATTTTCACACATGCATGTACCTTGCCCAAGGCTGTATACTCCACTGCGATCTCACTCAGGAAAAAGTAGACATAGTTTCCATAGTCGATGGCATGCAGGAAATGAGGTTCTGCAGGGAGAAAAGAATAGCAATAATCCGTTTCATCTATTTTCAAGGTGCAGTTTTCTCTAACATTTAAGCTTTGCTTCTGTTGTTGAGATCATCCCTGGAATGATCAGGTTGGAAAAGCCAATTCTACGTTTTCCAGAATCCTTTTCAGAAACCCAAAGACAAGAAATAAAACGTACAATAATGGGAGTATAAATTAAAAGGATTGACTTGTGAAGGACAAATTGATACTTGGAATCCTACTGTCCGTCTTATACAATGAACAGATTTATTATTCCTGCAATCAGCCAGGGGAACGCTAATTTTAATTTATTTCACCATTAGATGGACCAATAAGGGGACGATATTAATGTGGCCATAACACTTATGAGTTTTAAGATCAATTAGGTCTGCCTTTATAAATATAAATGCAGTTTTTGCTTTCAACGGTCATTTGGGGTTTCAAAGCATTTAAAACTTATCATTCTAAACACCAACAATATCTTGAAAGCAAACCGGTTTCCTTCATTTGCTTTCCATTGAGGTTTTAATAGAATATTTTTTTCAACATTAAATCAGAGGCTCTGCTTTGGTTTCAGTAGGTTTACATCATAGGTGCCAGCTGTGAAGATCTGCAACACCGCAAGGGAACATACAAAGCATCTGTAGAAGTCACAGACTTTAGGGAGTCATTGACTACAAAGAATATTTCACACAACTGGTAACCATTGCAATTTATTCTGTTAAAAGCTGTGAATGATCTTTAAAGGTTTTTATACTGATGCAATCGTATTCAAATGAGCGAAAATAGCTTGTATTTTAAATGTAGTATTAAGTTGATACATGCTGTAGGCTGTGTTTCTGAAAGGTGTAGTGCCTAAATGCAATGAAGTTATTAAAGATCAAAAATAAAACGTTGCAGATGGTGAAAATGATTCCAGCCATGAAGTGATCAAAGTCATGTTTCTGCAAAATACCTCGGAGCCATTTGGAGTCATATTTGACGGTCCTGAGAACTGGTCGGCCCTCGCCCAGGCTTCTGTAGATCACAGCATCGCTTGCTAGAAAGTCTGTCATGGTGGCCGAATAGAAATCTCCCCCTGCAAACAACAGGACATTTAGTTGACAAAATAAAGTTAGAAAAATGATTTTAAGTCTATTACAGATAATTAAATGTCCAAGACAAATGAATGCTTCATTCAAAGGCTAAGTATTTAGCTTTTTTTTTTTTAATTACCACCAAGAACTTGGGGATGGTGTGATCAGAGCTAGTTTTCATCTGCACATTTTATTAAACACATAATTTAAGAACTTCCATTTTGGTCTCACCAGACCAGAGCACCTGGTTCTGATTGTTTTATGTGCTGCATATATGGCTAATATGTCACTGCAGCATGTAAAAGTATTAGAAATTCAATAAGTAGGAATACTTTTGTAAGTTATTGTTTATACTTTTGTTATAAAATCACAGTTCTCATTACATGGATTGCATATTATTTCAGAATGATTGATGATACAATAAAGTATTTTTATGACAAACTTGTTGCACTGTTTAATATAAACTTGTAGTGATCCTTTCACTTGGTTTACTGATAACTTACCAGCAAACAATCCAACATTGGACTGAATGGACTCAAACGGACAGCGAGCCTGACCCACCACTTCCTCCCCAACCTGCTCCAAGGAGGTCATCTGAACACGAGAAAGAAAATCATATTTCTGCCCATCCGTCCCTAAAATAAACCAAGAAACTCAAGACACTTTAAAATAATTAAAATATTAGTTTTAGTTTGATCTTTTGGAAAGAATTTGCAGAAATATTAACAAGATGTCTGCAAATAAGATAACAGCATTAATTTGCCGCCGTCCGTCAGTGTTCAGCTGCAAATCATTTGGTGTTAATTGCTAATAATTCACACATCTTGTGCTTCATCCTTCCATAATGAAATGAGTCTGATGGTAACAGCACAGATGAGCGCATTTCAAAAACAAAAGGCCACCGTTTAAAATGAATGACAAAACGGTTCCTTTAGTAACAAATCCCTCTTAGTTATTTGGCACACACTGCAGACAAAAAAATCCATCAGAAATCTCAGCATCTGTTTGCTAACAAAGGACAAGTTTGTGCCCGTGATAAGGCTCTGCTTTATATATTTGGCTTAATTATCATGCTGCTAATATTCAGGCTGGCCGGGTAGCACTTCGATATCATCTCAGAGTCCTCCTGCCAGATGTGCCGACAGCAGTTTTCTGAGTGTGTTAGCTGAATCTCTAACAGAGAGAGTTTAGCCTCCCGAGAAGCCTCATAAATACACCTGTCTGCTATTTTCTCCCTTGGGGAGCTGAATCCGTTTCGAGCTGCAAATGCTGAACTCCCCGACGTTTCTGCCAACCTACTTTGCCGTTTTAATTCCTAATCCAGCCCTCGGTTATTATACTTCCTTTTTTTTTTTTTTTTTTTTTTTTTTTTTAAATCGGAACAGGGCTTTGTTGCTTTCGTGCATACCTTTACAATTCCTTTTTGGATTTCTACAGTCTCCTAACTTTCCAACTCAAGAGATTAACTGGATTTAAGCTAAAACCCAAGTCAATATTTAATTAATGTCATTTTTCCTTTTTCTCTGGTGTTCATCTCCAACAGTCTCGCCTCAACAGCTACATACAGAGTAAATAGACCCTAATTTCCACCAGTATTATTGTTCATCGTCTGCTGCTGTTGCAGCGCTTGGAGACAATGATGTTGATGAATTAAAAGCCCTCTGCAAGAGTAGGGCAGGCCATATGAGCCCGCATTTATAATGACTTGCTGGCCTGCATAAACAACTCTTAAAGGGATTTTGGATCATCATGGCCTCAATACAAAGAGAATATATAAAATTATCTCTAAGAATATCTTAAAAGTTGATTTGGCAGACTGTAATTGTTTTAACTTATAACACAATGTTTCCAGAATTACTCAATTTTAATGTATAAGAATTTAAAGGTGTCAAACATACAAGCTAAGCTTTGAAATCATTCAAGAGAAACATGACTTTGCGGTTTCTCTAAGTTCCAAATGTCTACTTTTAGATCCAAATGCTTCAAACCGGAATAAAAGCTCCTTTTCTTCAGGTGAACATGTTTTTTTTTGTCTCCTCCACAGCAGGAGATTTCAAAGCCCAAGAAGTTTCTGCTAAACAGGGTCATAAGCTGTCAATCAAACCTGCAGCACTGCGGCGGAAGGGTAAAAAAAGAAACCGCCGCTCCTGAGTGGCAACTGGGACGGTGGGATTTGTGAAAGTTTGTTTGGTTTTGACGACGCAGCCAATTATGAGTGAGGGGAAACTCCGTCAGAATCAAAGACATCGTGTCCCTGAGACACATCTCCTGCTTATTATCTAAAACACGGGAGGCAAACAGGGCTTGTAAAGTGAACAGCTGAGAGAGTAACGGGTATGACTGAAAAAACAACAAAATCACAATAATCTCTTGGAGGATTTTAACACAGAGAATTAAATAAAATATACAACTGGTAGAAACAGCTGGATTTTTACTCATCAAGTCACAAGTTAGAAAGAAACAAAAAAATAGTTAGAACTTGAATTCTCTCTAATTTGGTTTTCAGGTCCTAACTGATCTAAACTCTCTATTCATGTTGTTGATATAAAATTTGTTAATTAAGTTGCACCCGGAGTGTTATCCACCTTTTTTTCTGCCACTTTATAAAAAATCCAGTCATTTTTCTAATCATACAAAGCTCTTTAATTGCAATGAATATAATTATGATCAAACAAATCTTTTCCTAAACAATAGAAATGCTTTGGGAGTTTTTTTATTTATTTATCTATCATAAAGGAGTTCAAGATGAAAGAGAGACTGTACCAGCTGCTGCTGCTCCCCATCTATCCATTTCATATGTGACCTGTTCTTCTCATAGAGCTGCTTGTTTGGAGGACAAGTCCAAAGATGGCAGCTGAAACATCAGATACTCAATTCTTTAACGTTAAAAGCAAAGTTCTAAGTTTATTAGGGAACTGGATTTTCTGTGGATTCTTTACTGGAGTTACTGTAGCATGTGATGCATGATCAGTGAGTCATATTGATGCAAGCTAGAATGTAGACATGTTACTATTAGCCTAGCACCTTAGCTAACATCTGTGCATACTGACATCCTTAGCAACAGCAAAACATTATTGAAGATTTTAGTCAAGTCGGTTCTAATTTAGGCAAAAATAATTGAGCTATGAATAAATAAATAAATAAAAAAAATTGCAATTTTAATAACCGTTTTACTTTTATCAGAAATAAAGAGTTATAACATAATTTCATTTTAGAGAGCTTGTCTCTTAATTAGTCATTTCTTTTCACATCTAGCAGATGACATAAATGAACACCAATTTAGAGCAAAATGAAGCAGAGAGTTGCACTATGTTCACATTTAAAAAGCAACCCTGATTTATTAGTTGGAAGGAACGTAGTTTTAGGTTGTTTTAGAACCTGGAGCCATGACAACGCAAATAACAAGCAGGTGTTTTAACTAACCTTTTGTCAAAACTGTGTCACTGATGATTTTTAAAGATCAGATTTTTTTTGTGAGAGATCATCATTGTGAAATAAAATACAAAGTAGTGTTCCTCTTAAAAGCTCTTCTGAAATGAGTTAATGTAAGTCTTTTAGGGGAAAAAGACAACCTGATAGACAGAAGCTATAACCTAGTTACTAGCTTCAACCTCTTAATAAAGGACAAAGATTCAGTTGGCATTCACCTTCAGAAAGTGAAGAGATGACCTAAAACCATCTCACACATCCATTTATCTGCTCATTTTTTCATCAGCTGACTGCAGTCCATCAGTACAGAGGTTCATTTTACAGCAGATATGATAGAACAAGGTGGGAGGATAAAGTAAAAGCAGATTCAGATTCAATCCACTATAAGGGGGAATACTATAAAATACACTTATTTTTGACACACCTAATAAAAATGTAGGAATCCAGGTGACTCTGTGAATCTTTTACATATCCGTTTTTAGCAATTTGACCTCTGTTTGAAGGGTCCGAGATCCCACTCTGATTCTTTGTGCGTTTTAAATCTATAAGGTAAATTACTGGATATTATCTTATGATGTGTCTGATTTGATCCATTTCATTTGGGAGTTTTACATGCGGATATTTAGGATGTTTTATGAAGAGATTATTACTGAAAAGGTTACCGTAATCTGCCTTCTGTTTTTGTGCAATTCTAACCAAACCTTGACAACATTTTATATACAACGTCCTACAAGACATTGGAAGCTAATGCAACTGTAAACCACTGCTTGGTATGCCACTGGGATTTATTAAATCATAAACCCTTTAATCCCTGAACCAAATAAACATTAGAAAATAAATGGAATTAAATAGTTATTAGGATTTCTGTTTCCCTTTTCTGATAACTCAATATTTAAGACCTTCAAACACCCAGGAGTTATTTCCCACCATTTCAGCCTGGAAACTATCAATATTTATTGAGCTGGGAAAGAGCTCTCACAGAATGAATAAAATGTGCTGGAGAAAAAACAAAACATCTGTGGGGTTCTTCAAATGCCCTAACGAGGAAGAGCGCATGTCTAAGGAAAACGTTTTACCTTGTAGTTCCGGCAGGTTGGGTTGAAGGCATTAGTACCACAAGCAAACAAAGTCTCATCGTTTCGAGGTACCAGAACTTTGACGTAGTTGTAGCACTCATCCTGAAACGCAAACGTATATTAGAAAATATTCTTACCATGAAATTAAACCGTAGAGTGTAATTGTTGGAGGCAAAATCTGGAAAATGTAGACAGAAGTCAAACAGATTAAAAACTCACGCTGTTCTTTCCCCTGACTGTACACTTGCTGACGTCTTTGGATCTCCACGTCAGCTTCTGAAACACAAGACACACATACGCTCAATAACAGAGTAGACTTTCTCTGGAGCTTTGCCTGGTGAAATCAGTTGATTAGAAATAACAGCAGCTACACTGATGAGCAGGAAGAAGATGAGTCATATGTGACTGCAGAGCTGCAAACACTCCAGGTCAATCAGGGAGGCAGCTGTTGAGGCTGCAGCTCAGGTAAGTGTTGGTAGACTTCAAGAGAGAAGTTTTGCCATTATTCTGCTATTGGTTATGAATTGAACTGTTCCAGCAGTTTATAATATATTTGTGTTTTCTTGGCTCTATGCAGTGAGATGCTGTCCTCCATACCTGCTGCTGTGTGCAATCGAATCAATTGACTAAAAAATGCCAAATCAAATATCTTTAAAGCTTAATTTTTAAACAACTGAAGGTAACATAATTGTAATTTTGCTATAAAATATCACTTTCTGTCTAAAAAATACATAACACTCTCCTTTTAACCAACATATATCTTAAGTCCTAATTAAAAGCAGTTCGGTCATGCTAACATTTATGCTTAAATTCATGATATCTCATATCACCCAGTGACATCTGACTTATCCCTGCATTTGTGAATGAAGGCAAGAGTGAGAAATCTAGATCTAGACATTTCTAGAATATAAAATGCTTGTCAGTAAATGTTAATTTTTTGAGTCAAATATTCTAGTTTTAAAGAAAGATGGATGGAATTTTATCTGTAATAAGATTGACAAAATGCTTTTAGTTCAAAAGCATTTTGTCAGCCAAATTTTCTGACAAGGTTTCTATAAAAAATAAATGTAAAAGTGAGATTATGTTTCCTTGGTTACAGATTGTGCTCTCTAAGACGCCGCCAATCAAGTCATGACAAACTTTTTTTGTAGAAGCATGAGTTTTACTATAATTAAACCCACTGAGAAGCAAAACAAACATGTTATTGTAAAAAATTTAAAACATAGGGAGCTCAAGAATTCCCAAATAAAAAAGAAAAACATTTCTATGAAGCTAAAAGTGCATACGCACAGAGATACAGAGCAGGATGCCACGCGGTTCTCCGATGCACCACTGGGATCGAATCATTGGTAACGAGTGTAACATCTCACATCAAAGAGCTGCAGTGAGCCCACCGTCCCACAATGCACTAGAAGGCCTATTACTGTCAGAAGCCACCCTGTAACCTTTTCCCTTTGATGAAGAGGAGGTGTGAAGATCAAAGGAAGCTTGTCCTTTGTGCTGCCTCAAATATTACAAGCTGCTTTAGTTTTGTTTTGCCGCCCTGATATTTAATAGATCTATTGTGTAATAAGGAAAAGGGTTCTTTGCTGCATTGTCAGCTGTCAGCTCTAATGCTGCTCTCTTTGCTCAGAGAGAGATAACCTTATGTAAGACTAAAAATCAGAATGAAGCAGAAGCGCATATATGAAGTTCACTGAACCGTCTGAAATTAACAACTTTATTAATCATTGCATGTATGCATACATGGATATGTTATTAACTTTAAAGTGTTACTATGAAACTTACTGTGAATATAGATTTTTAAAAATGGAGCTCAGCACAGTTGAGTTAAAAGCGGTGTGCCACCTGGCTCTGTCCTTGGTACACATCATTATATCATTTTTGCTTCCATGATCTGAATTATCCAAACTTTATATCTGCATTTTATTTTATTTTTTTATGCTGAAAGAAATATATAAAAGTTCAGCTTCGCTTGCAAAAGCAACTAAATATATCTTTAAATTAAACATAGAATGCATTTGGTGATACATATCTTCAATTTATGTGTACTTTGTTCTTTCACAATGATTCCTGTCAAACAAAATATGTTTTAGCAGCAGAGTAGATGTTCTCTTTTGTTCTCCTTGTTACAAGAGTGGATATACATCAAAATAAAGTTACTCCTAACTTTCTTATTCTTAGAACTTCAGTTCTTTTAAAGCTTATTCCAAGTGTTTTTGCAACACCTTTGACCGACACTGAAGGAGAAAATAATGATTTTCAAAATGGTTCAACTCTGTTGAATGACCAATATACACATAATAAAACTGCATACAGTGTTATTATTTTTTTGGAAAATAAAAAAGCTATAAACTGAGTCACAAACTAGAATATATATATATATACACACAGCTGCTTTGGGGCAGATAGAGGTACACTGTCAAAGTCATTCTGACATCAAGAATACTCGATGCAGACATGTTTGTGATCTCTTGAAGTAACAGATCCAAAAATAAACTGTTTATCGTATAAATTTACTCACCAGCTGTGGAATAAACTCCTCTGATGCCGTCGTGAGGTTCACAGCAAACACATGATCCCTGAAGAGTTCAAAGCAGAGTCAGGCCTCGCCGCACACACTCACTCAGATTTACTGAATTATGATGAAGGTGCTGCTTCAGACGCATCATATATAAATGCTTCTATATGTGGAAGGTTGGTTTCAGTCAAATCCAGTATTGTTTGCCATCTTCCTTGTTCTAGTGGTAGTAGTAATAATAATAATAGGACCTGTATGTTTGGTCCCCCTTTGTACCTATACTGGTTTTAACTTTACCTTGTTTATCATGTCTGAATATGAATATTTATCAAAATCAGGGAATAATCATATTATATTAGATTATTAGAATATGTTCCAATCCGTACAATACATTCTGTCTATTTGCATTTTGGTTGGAGTCAGTTTTGTTTAGAGTCAGTAACTACATATGAGCAGGAAGATGCACTTTAAATGAGGGTTGTGGATGCCGTGTACCTCTTAAATTGTAATGCTTTTTTTGAGTTAGGAAGAACAGACCGAGACAGAGTGTACT
Organism: Brachyrhaphis terrabensis; assembly: GCA_903067065.1. Lineage (NCBI taxonomy): Eukaryota > Metazoa > Chordata > Actinopteri > Cyprinodontiformes > Poeciliidae > Brachyrhaphis > Brachyrhaphis terrabensis. The sequence continues at coordinate 50,726 of CAEGAG010145443.1, forward strand.
ATGAGTCTTACAAACTAAATGTCAATTGCACTTAATGGCGTTTGGCAAACTGCACAAACTGAGTACAATTTGCTTGGGCTCCAATGCTTCATTATATCATAGTTTTAAGGGATCTGACTTTACAAATGAGAATACCCAGAAAAGTCAAACTAAATTACACAAAAGTACTGATTGAATCATTAAAAAGGGCAAGATTTTATTACGATAAGTGCTCAAATCATCATTGTTTTACCTTAACGATTCACTTCAATAAAGATGCACAAAAACTGAAACATTTCATAGTTTGTGGCTATAGATATTCAGTACAAGAATACTAACAGTCAAGTGCAATTAGTATTAATGCCAACTGCTTTAGTTCTGACCAACTAACCTTGCTGCAATGTAAAGAATGTGATTGATCCTCAACATTCTCTGAAAGTCCAGACCCAGGCGCAACGTGTCGTTGTCCTGCAGCAGACCCTGAAAGCCTGGATACTGGTACGACTCTGCAAACAATTCAATATTTGGGAACGTCACTTACCAGCTTATTTCTTTGAAACAGTCTCAGTAAAGATACATTTGTGTAAAATTAGAACAAACAGACTGCACTCTCTCTGAAAAAAGAAAAATTTATATGGTAAACTACATAATTTATACACTGTACTTAGATATAAATTGTTTTCCGTCAAGGTTTGATATTAAATCGGACTAAATGTTTTCCACTTTTTATGAGATGTAATTATGAAACGTATAAAGAATTTTGTATTTTTATTTAAACTTAGATTCTTATATTTTAATCAACATGAATTAAGTTAAATGTTTCTGACAATTTATTACCAGACCTGTGGAGGTTCAAAATTTTCTTCTTGATATCTTAATATTTCTTAGTGTTTTACAAAAGACAACAATGAGCTCAAACGTTTTTTTAAAATATGCTATGCTTGCTTTTAGATACTTACAAAGCCATCGTATCATCATCATCATCATCATCATCAGAGATTCCCAAAGGGTATAAAAATCATATTAATCTTATTTTACATAAACTTCTAAATATGATAAGTTTAAAAAAAAGTAATACAGTTTTTCATCATTCTTGTATTTAACAGGTAGAAATTTATTGTAATTTTAGCTGACCTAAAAAACTTACTCAGATTTAATAGACAAAAAAACTAAAGGTTATTTGTCTTTTTACAGTGTATGACAACAGTGATTTCCATTTTTGTTCTGAAATGAATTATTGGTGATTGCAAATTGTTAAATGACCACATCAATAAGGCATAGCTATGAACCAGATACAGATAAATTTAGCAGCGTCAAAAGTTAGTAATGAGCCAACTTGTCATCAAGACCAATGAGGGATTCACTCACGCTCCGAGCTGACAACATGGAGTGGCTCCAGGTCTTTGGGGAAGGATGTGGTTGAGGCCGACACAGACAGAAAACACGAACGAAGCTTGAGGATCATCAGCAGCAACGGCAGCCGCCACAGCCAGCCGGTCGGGGCCATTTTCATAAGAGACCTTGAGAATGAAGGAGGGTGGAGGAGGTCGGTGTCAGTGGGTCATCGCGAACATCCGCTGTGAGTAGACAGAGAAAGAAAGGAGGGTAAGACTCTCAAAAGGAAGACGGAAAGCTTCCTTTCTCTCCTGAGGGTATGGGTTTCATCTGTAGCTATAAATTAGAAGAAATTAGCATTTAGCCCTGCGTTAACCGATACAACCACAGTGCAAAAGCTGCAGTCATTTACAAGCATTAACATACTGATGGCATGTTGGAGTCACCACACAGAAACACTTCTGTCATGATGGAAACAGGGCATTGCAGTTTTAAAGGAGCTGGTTCATCAGCAGAGACTCAGATCAACCATTTTCACATTCAGTGTTTTCACAGAATCAAAGCGTTGAGCCGTTTGTCGCACAGACAACAGAAGTTTATTTAGATAACTTCATCTGAGTGAGTTTCCTTTTTATTTCGATTTTGCTCGTTTTAGGGGAACTGCTTCAAAATCAAATGTTAAGACCTCAATTATTTCAGTTTCTGTTGAAATCCTCTGAACCAAAGTTGTATTTTAAAAAGCTCCTTTAACTTGCTCTGATTTCCGTCTGCAAGTAATTAACACTCATCTAAACCTCAAGGCAAGGTCAGATTATCACATCGTACAACTGTAATACCAGAGAAATAAATTAGTCAAATTACCAAGGTTTTCTTGGCTTCTCACTTCTTATTTTATTCTATTTTTACCATTTTATTAATCAATTCTGTTCTAAAATGCATCATTAATATACGTTTGGAATAATTGTCACTTTTTTTATTATGTGTTCTTGTCTTGTCATTCATGTTGCTCCGACTGCATACTACTGAATTTCTGGCTCCTCTAATATTCATTTCTGTCTGACTTTTTCAACTCCTTGTTTCCTTTTTTATCATCAGCCAAAGTGACGAAGGAGAGCATGAAGGTGACACGCTTCCCTCTCGTCCCCTCTTCAATCACCTTCTTTGTGTCATCTCCTCAATCTCTTGATTTGTTCTGTCGTATGAAGTGACGAATGAAAAGAAAAAAAGGTGAACTCAAACATGGCAAAAAAAAAAAAACCCACTTCTTTCTCCTTATTATCCTCAAAGGAAATATACAAACAGAAAAAAATGAGCAGTCGGCGTAACGACTTGTTTTTTTCTCCTCCCATTTGCGTCCTTTTCCATTTTGATCCGAAAGCATCATCAGTTATGTTGTCTGCACTTTTCTTGCTTACTTTTCATCTCAAACTACAGACGGTCCAAGCTATTCTTAATGTCATCCACTTGATTTATTCTGTGTGCGTTGAACGGGAAAAGGTGGGAAGAGCAACAATGGTAAAAGCATCAGAAAACACACATTAAGTAGGTAATGGGAAGTAATGTGGTAATTCTACCCTAGAACCATGAGATTGACCAAGATTATCTTGGTAACGGTAGAAATTTGCTATTTTGTTCAGTAAAAATGACACTGCTTTGAAAAATCCCTCAGCGCAGCGCTGATATCTTGTTCAAGCCATGCACCTTTGATAAAACGGCTTCTGTGATGTGATGATTGCTGGAAATCTTGTACTGGAGCTTTGTGGCTTTGCAGCGTTTGAACAAACTGCTGGTGGTAATAACCATCTTTCACTCTCCCTTTTGACAGTTTTGCAGAGGCCGCTTCCCTTTTTTTTCCCCCTCTAGCTGCTTTTTATTAGTTTTATACATGAGACAATTTAAGAAATTAGCTTTAGATTGAATTCCATTTAGCAAAATCTCATTCGGTTTTCACTGGTAGATTTTCTTCTTTCTAATGAGACCATGTTGTGATATATAAGCTGGGAAACAGAAAGTAGCTCAATAGCTTTGTGAAGTAATTTAAATGATTGAAATATAAGAAAAAAAAATCCTATTTATTCAAGTCTCCCACATACAAAATCATTTAACACTAATATCCAATAAAAGTGACTCCCATAAAAAGTCTTCTAAAAAGAAAAAAAGAGCATGTGCTCCATCTGTCGTGGGAAAAAAAGTTCATTAGTTTTAAATTTGAAAAGAAATTTGTCAGCTAAAACTACACATTTTACAACTGCAAAGTTATGAGGCCTGTGAGCTTTTTCCATCTGGCCCATGAAGTATTAATTTGCTCATAAGTCAAATGTAGTCCAACACAGTAATAATTAGCCTGCTTGCTCGCATCACATAATTAGAGCTTATTGTGGACACTGGTGAACACTATTAACTAGTGGTGTCCAGGTCTGTTCCACAGTATTGCACATCATCACATTTTTAATAATCTGTGTTGGCGTCCTTAAATAAACTCAACTCCTGATAACGGTTGCTTGAATTGTGTTTGTGATTTTCAGCCATGTAGGTGCAATTTGCACCACCAGCTTTTTAGCAATTATAGCATATTTTAATTTAAACAGATAGAAACTGCTTTATAGATCTCACACATTTTGTCTTGCATGAATGAATACATAGATTTTTAATTAATCTAAATGTTTTTAACCCTTTGAAATGATGTTCACAGTTCAAAAGAGAAATATGGCGCGCTTTATGCAACAACTGCAGCAGGAGTACACTTCACATGTGTGACGTCCAAGCAATGCTACACTGCTTCTGGTCTTCCTTTTCCATTTAGTGTCATACAACCTAAAATCTACTGTTACATGAGATCTTAACATCAAAGAGGTTGGTCTGATAAAAAAAGGCATCAGTTTAAGCTAAGCATTGGTAAGTCCGTGCAACTGGTGAACAGAATTACCATTAATGTTATTAGCATTAGCAAATACAAGCTTTGTTGTTCCCAAAGACTTCTCAAAAACTCTGGCTGCCAGGAAAGATGCACTTAAAATTACAAAGTAATCATCTAACATGCAGATACTCTTTAATACAGAGCCAAATATTACTGGTCCTTAGGAGGCTTTGCGCTCTCAGAGTAATGCTTAATACATCCAAGTAATTTAGTGCAATGCAAGGAAAAAACTGAAACATACAAAGAGAAACTTGGAGGATTTCTTGCATATTTAGCTTTTAAAAAAAAGTAGTAAAAAGCTAATTTATGACCAAGCTCTGTGGGATGAGTCACATTTTTCAATACAAATAACCTCCTCAATCAGTGTGTAGGTCACTGCGTGTGTGTTTTATTCCTTAATTAAATCATTAATTGGTTGCTGTAAGCTAAATCAACCATGATGTCAATTCTCATTCAACGAGACGAGGCCGAGATAAAGTATGAGCACTATATGACTAGTCACTCAGTCACGCTTGTACAGCTCAGAGCTCACCTTGGAGAAAAGTTGGCTTTATTTAGTCCTCGCTCTGTCTAAAGCTGCGTCCCATTTCTCATATGCAACTTACACCTGGATGTGTACTGCTGCATGGGATGGACGCATGAGAAACTTTCCAGTCAGTTGAGACATTATAATGTGTCGATGACCTCCAGGTACGCATGTTTGGAGTCTACAACATAATGTGAGCTCATGTCTATTTGTGTCATCTATATACAAATTTCACGCTTTGCCACTTTGGTTCTGTTGATTTGTCAACAAACTCAGAGACAGCATGCATGCAACTTGCATAAAATTAACCAAAAGTAATGAGATAAAATAGCAAAAGATTGAATGTAAAAGATAAAGTACATGATTCACTGTGTGAGACACACATTTCTGTGGCAATTATAAAATGTTAATGATTTTGTTTTATGTACACATCGACTAGGTCTCTGCTGCACTGCTTCTTATTTCTGCTACATTTCCAACATTAACATAATACCAAAGAAAGCTCAGAGTTGCTCCAGTTCATGCCATTTTAACAAGCAGAACTGCTCCAATGCAAATAATTCCCTAAAATCCATCAAAGGATCCAAAATGCTGCAGCCAAATTGGTCTCTTCTGTATTCGCCTCAAGATTAACTTTCATGTACAATCTACATAAAAATCATTCAATTAAAATTGCTTCAAGGTGATGCCACTAAGTTTTTTTAACTGTGCTTTTTTAGCACTTAGAGTTACATTTTTTTATGGTAGATTTAAAAAACACAGAGGTTAGTTAACAGATAGCCTTGACTTGTTTGTAAAGGGAAGACAGTCAATGAATATAAATACTTGTTGTCTGCACTATAGTAAGTAACATATTAAGGGACATTAAATGACTGATGCATATTTAAGTCAGAAGTATGGGATTATTTAGAATATTGGGGTTCTGTGGTGAGGTTATCAGCAATAATCATCTTACCTAATAGACAGCTCTTTGAATATCTTGAGTTTGAATAGTTGATGGTTATTTTCTGAATTGTAGACAACACTGGAAGGCTGTCTGCAACCAGGTATGTTCAATGTGAAACACACAGAACTAATCAAAACAGAGTAATGTAGTTTAAAAAAAAAAATATTTAGCTTCTGTAGAAAACAAATGTATTGTCTGGTTAATGTTATTGGTAAAACTCTGTGCACAAACACGATCTTCGGTTTAAATAGACCACCATTTTCCTGTTCCAGCTATGAACCACATGACTTCATTTTTATTTTGTCAATTTACCATTCTGTCTATGTTCCAATCCTAAGTGAAGGTCATGAGCTGTTTTTTTTTTTCTTGACTGAAAACACTACATCCTTGATGTAAGAGGCTCAAATAAGCTTCCTCCACGGGGTGGGCAGACTCAAACCTAGAGATGGCGTGAGGAGAACCGTCCTCTGGGGAGCACCTGGTAGAGTTCCAGTTTCTTTAAATAAAAAGGAGCAGCTGAGTCTAGTTAGAGTATCTGGTCATGATTCTCCTCACAAATCTCCAAGAATGAACTCTAAACTAGCTCTAGGGAGAGGTGCGTCACAGTTTCCCTCCTGGATCTGTCAATTTTCCTCCAATGAAGGAAGGATACAAATTTGGTGTAAACTAGGAAGCATGCAAGATATAAGTTATTTTAGTTACTCTCATTGTGAATCTGCCCCAGGCTCAAGCCAGTTTGTATCTTCAAACAAATGTTGAAATTAAACAGGAGGAATAAATGCCACATACTGATAGGATTTCCTGATTGTCTACCAGTAATTAAAAAATAAATAAATAAAAAATAATGCTCTTTTGTTTGGTGTTTCTACAAGAAAAATGTTGATGCTATAAGCGCATTGACAGAAGAATCCAAGAGATTCTTGGCTTTTCCAGTTTTAATCATTTTAATTTCTCATAAAGATGTAAGAGTCTAAAATCCCAGCTCTTCCAGCCTCTTATGTGATGGGTAAAACTTTGAGCAACCTTTGTTTTCTTCCTTTAAAAAGAAGATCAACATCACACTGAGGCTGAACATTTTTTAAAAAAAAATCTTTTGTCAATCCCCGTCACTCAACCAGTAACCCATTTGGATAATTGAAACATCTTGTTCTCCTTCTTCTCGCTGCATGTTTTCTGTAGTCTGAACATGAGCATCTATTTGGCAGAGACGATCCGTCATCTGAACTGCAGAGCTAATGTGCCACACAGGGTTCAAACAAGAGCACCAGACTCTGCAGTGATGTACGGTGATTTATAGAAAAGGCCAATATCGAGATTTGATCATAAATCTGATCTGGTTTGGCTGCTGTAGTACGCCCACTGAAGAGAGCTTGATCGATTGCACATTTACAACAGGATTAATCAATAGAACACTGCTTCCTGTGGGAGTTAAGACATTAAGCTGAACAAGTTTAACTCTTTACTACCCATCTTTCTGCCTGCAGCAGAAGCAGAGTTTTCTACAGCTTTGGCATTTCATATACTAGAAGTAGATTAGACATATTTTACTCTTAGTTCTTCTGCCACCACAAAGCTTCAAATTCAGACCAGTTGGAAGGACAGCAGAGATTTTCTTTCATATCAGTCAAACAAGTCAGCACTGAAGGCAAGAGCATCACTGTAAAGGCAGCAGGCTTGAGGCAGCAGACAGTTCTTTTAGACAGAGGCAATCCACTTGACCTATACATTAAGACGAACAGCATGGATCGTCTTTTCTTTATTCAAAGTTATAGTTTTCCACAGTATTCCCAACTTTCTACTGCAGTCAGTTGTATGAAACCACAGTTCTGTTGACCTCTGGGTTCTATGATTCAGTTAAAGATTATTTGTGAATCTTGGAGTAGACAGGAGCTGCATGAAGACGTCTCACAGCAGTTTTGCTCAGGGCAGGTTTAGTATAGCTGTCTCAGTTCAACTGTCTAGAAGTTTTATTGGGTTTCAGAAAATCAACATTTAGTGAACACATTTTCCAGGAAAACAGAGAGCTGGCATTTAAAAGGTAGGACTTAAAACACAGCAAACAAAGTCGGCCTGGATATTGGCAAAATGCAAAAATATGTATTTTGATATTTGCACTTTCGCAAAACAAATATTCTCTGCTAATGCAAGAACACACAAGCTGCATTCAAACCTTAAAACATTTGATAAACGAGCTTTGTCAAAAACCAATACCTACTGCAATATAAATTAAAAATTTCCCTCAATTAGCATAATCAATAAGTGGATGCCATCTGAGTCTTAGTTTTATATATATATATATGCATGCATACATTTCTCATGTAGCTTAATAATAGCTCCAATTCATCATCTTGTTATGCTTTGTAGAAATATGTAATCTACAAATCAATCACATTAAAATTAATATTAAATTCCAGGCATTCAATAAGAAAATTAGTTTGAAAAAATAACTCACTTAAGTAATTCAATTTATGAAGTGAAACATATCAATTACACACACACTGAGGTTTTGAGCTTTTTTCATTAAATTTAATTTATTATGATGATTTTTAGCTTATAGCTAGGTGAAAAAATACATTTAAGTCTGGATTACATTAAATCTATGAAATACATGTTTAAAACCTTCTCAAAAGTTATTTGATAAAAGTACTTTTAATCTGACAAACAAGCCTCATGAGAAGTCATATTCTAATATATTACTGTTCAATTCCATTTTTATAGTAAAATACAGTCAAATTCACTTTATATTTTAATTAAAGAGGCAACAACATTTTTGTTTTAAGCAAGAGGAAACCTCTGGCAGATCCAGCTGAGGATTGGGAGGGCAGAGCAGACCCATAAAAGCACACACACACACACACACACACACCCCCACACACACACACCCAAAATGTCCCAAGAGGGCTACATCTCTCAGTAAGTGGTGGCCCATCAGTGTGGTAATGTGTTACTGAGGCCAACAGTTTATTGTCCTTGACCATAAAATCTGTATTGTCATCAATACATTGCAGGACAGAGTTTATAGTTTTCCTCAAAGCTGTTGCAGTGCTTCATCAGGACTGGTGCTACTGTCAGACCTTTACTGTGTTTTTTTTTTAAACAGCCGGCTTAGGTTTACACATCAGGACAGACAGCTTGGAGATGCACAATTATATCACTGAAAACATGTTTTTGAGGAAATGTGTCATTCTCCCTCTGGTTTATTTTTATTTCTTTAGAAGATCCCAATGGAAACTGCACAAATCACTATGTCAGCATCTACTACCCTATCATCACCATCAAATTCTAATTATGTTTGTAAATGCTTCAAAACCCCAACCAGCCAATCACTAATCAGCAGCAGCAGCATTGCAAATGAGACTTAAACACAGCTTACAGAGCAAGATTTAACTAACTGGTGATATTCAAAGATCAGCACTGTCTGAGCATTAAGAGGCAAATGGCATTTATGGAGCCAGTGGAAAATAGTGGTCGAAAGTCAGCGATGAGTGGCAAAACAACTAACATTAGTGATATGGTCTGATTAAAATTCAAAGTTGACTTTTTATTAATGCTAAAGCTCAATGTTTTACTATTCATCAGATTGAAAGCAGAAAAGATTTGACATATTGCTTACTGCCTTTTGATTCTTTAGTGATCCACATGTGCCAGTTTTAGATCCCAGAGCTTTGGAAACAAAGAATTGGTGCAAACCAAGCAAGAAAACCGTTTGTTGGAGGGAGCTATCCATGGTCCTGACACACACACANCACACACACAGAGCCGACAGAGAAAAACATGTTTATTATTCATCTGACATCTCATGGTAATGCTCAAAAACATTTTATTCCTTTATGAAAAGAAAAAAAAACTCCTTACAGATATGACTTACCTCAAACTAAATATCCAGAAATTAACTTGTTCAGGATGTTTGTGTGTTATTTTTACCATAATTTTTTAGACAACGCTGCCTCAGTAAGAACAATTATGCATCGCCTCAAGGGACAGCCTGCCAATTAGTGTGTTTTTGTGACTACTGTGGCATGTTTATATTCCCATTTTGCTAGGGGAAAATTACCTTCCCATGTATTTATTCCAACATGAATGCAGACAATCTGAAACGCCAAATTTGCAGGGTGTAGAAATTAACCTCGTGCCTAACTGCTTATTTTTCTGCAGAAAAAAAAAACCCAACATTGCACACACCAGTGCAGTCTTGAATAAGCACTAAAAAAATCTACAAGGCCAAATTTCAGTTACTGAAATTGTT